>WBZZ01003764.1:107500-110509 GCA_019918135.1 Paulinella micropora | reverse complement strand
CACCAACAATTGGTTCGACGGGGAGCTAAAGGAGCTCATTCAGCAGCGCCGGGAGGCCTACGCAGCATACAGGAGGGATGAATCGAATGCGGAAGCCCGTCTGAATTGGCTACGGCTCCGCAAGCAAATTCGGAAGGCAACTCGGGCCAATAAGTCCGCCTCCTTCAAGCAAGTGCAGGAAGAAGCGGTCAAATGTCAACGCGAGCAATCCTCAAAGCGCTTTTGGCTACTCGCGAAGCGGCTTGGCGGGGCACGCAGAACGAAGGTCTCCGCGCCGGTGCAAAGGGAGGATGGCTCACTGGCGTGTACGCTGCCGGAAAAGGTCGCTCGGTGGGAGGAATTTCGGAAAAATTCAGTGAAGCCACGGGAAAATCCGGCAAGTGCGGCTGTTGTGGTGGAGTGCTGTGCAGAAGCAGGCTCGCTGGAGTGGGAGGAAGCCGAAGCTAAGCGGCAGTTCCACTGGAACGATCGCTTCAGAGATGAGGTGGCCCGGGCTATGAAGGAGCACGAAGTAGGTGAAGACACTTGCGAAGAGCTGGACAAGCCGTTCACGCAAGAGGAGGTCCTTGCAAGGCAACGTGCCCTGAATAACCACAAAGCTTGTGGCGAGGACAAAGTGAAGAACGAGATGCTCAAGTATGGCGGCGCCTACATCAATGGCTACTTAACGCAGTACTTTAACTGGATTCGAGAAGCCGAGAGGACTCCAAAAGCTTGGGGCAAGGGAATCATCGTCAATATCCCCAAGGGTGGGGATCCTACGGATCCTGACAACTGGAGAGATATCTCGATTATTAGTTGCCTTGGTAAGCTGTATCTGTCCTTATTAGCTACTAGTCTAACGCTCTTCGTGGATGGCCCGGATAAGCTACGTCCAGAGCAGGGAGGCTTCCGCCCGGGGCGTCGCACTACGGATCAGGTCTTTACCCTTTGGCAGATGTTGAAGGGGCGTCAGCAGCAGAAGCGGGAGTCGTATGTCCTGTTCGTCGATCTACGCAAGGCTTTCCCGTCTGTTTGGAGAGATGGCATATTTGAGAGGCTCTGGAAGCTGGGTGTAAGGGGCAAGTTCTGGCGCACGCTACGCAGGTGCTACGAGCAGACTTTGTCGCAAGTGCTAGTTGATGGAGCACTCACCCCCGAAGTACTGGAGGGTGTAGGCGTCCAACAGGGGTCCACTCTCTCTCCCACACTCTTCAACGTCTTTATGGATGAGCTGTGTGATCGGCTGGCGAGTGCCCTCAAGATCACGGATGTGAAGCGGCTGAACGACATCAAGGCACTTCTATACGCGGACGACGTGGCCCTCATCGCTCACAGTCGCACCGAGCTCCAGAAGATGGTCAATGTTGTGGCCAAGTTCGCGGAAGATTACCGGCTGGAAGTCAACTTGAAGCCCGGCAAGACGGAAATCATGCACATTTACACGTCGAGCAAGGCGAAACGACCAAGTATCAGGGAGCGAGGTGAGCCCGTGGTGTGGTTTCGCGGGCAGAAGCTTTATGTCACCAGTCAGTACAAGTACCTGGGAGTGGTTATCACCGACAACCTGAAGTGGAAGGAGCAGGCCCTGCGGGCTACGCGTGTCACTGAAGTCGCCACCGCAGGTTGGTACTCTTTGTGGTGTGCAGGTGAGATACAAGCTAGGTATCGTCTCATGTGCTGGAATCAACTTGTGGGGGCCAAGCTGAAGTACGCCTTCGATGTCTGGCGTGCCCCCGTATCGCAGCTCACCAAGCTGGAGGCAGCAATGCTGCGCCCCATGAGGATGATTCTCGACATCAGCCCTAAGACAAGCAAGTGGATTACACTCTTTCTGGCGCGCTCTTTGAGTGCGGAGCGTTTGCGGCGGGCGGCGCAACTGAAGTTCTATGGACGGCTGCGTGTTCTACCGGAGAAGCGATTTCCTGTCATCGCATCTCAAGTCAAATCCGACTGGACTGCGGAGGCCGAAGGCGCTATCAGGGACTCAATGGATCTACAACAAGGGCTTCAGGAGCTCCTAAATAGCTCAGAGAAGGACCTCGAGGGTGGTGTTCAACTGTGGACAAGTGGGCCCTTCAGCAGGACGTCAAGATGGTGCAGCAACTGATGTGGGACAAGCGAGAGGCAGGCAGCGATCTTACTGATGGCCTGCGAGTCATCCTAAGACAAGTCTTTGGAACTAAGGAGTTCCCAAGATGGGTAGCCCTTGATGATGCGCATTATAATCTACTTCGGAGAAGGTTGCTCAGCTGCAACAACCGCCTTCGGTTGTACCGCAGCAAGTTGGTCAGTGGCATGTCCCCTCGCTGCTTCTGTTGTCATGATGATGTCAATGAGTCCCTTGCGCACTTCTTATGGGATTGCCCCATGCATGAGGGGAGACGTAAGCAGCTGTTGCTGAGTATGCAGAGGCTCGGTGGCATGGCTGTGGGGGGTGCTGAGGGGGATGGAGGGAGTGAGGAGGGTGGTGAGGTCGTAGGCGGTGAGGTTGTGGTGGAGGATGTGTTGCTTGGGCGGGAGCGGGAGGGCTCTGTGCGGCAGGGTTGGGATGATATGTCGCCTGTGGATCAATCACGATTGTTTTGTAAGCTTTTTTAGGGGAAGTCGCGCTTCCGCAGTAACTTTAGGCTTGCTGCGTTGTTAGGGGTTACAGCGTTGCGTCCCCCTCCAAAGTTGGATGTGTTGTTTGGATCATATGTGTGTGAGTGTTGGTCTGCTAGGGAGGGTAAAAGGGAGGAGCTTGGGGTGGAGGATGGGGGCGAGGAGGTGATTGACCTCACTGAGGTTCCATCAGCTTCTGTCCCACCCTCTCCCCCAAGTGACGTTGATGTTGCGCGGCGCGGCCGTCCGCGCAGTGTGGACGTCCTGGCTAGAGAGAGGGGTTCGGGAGCGCAGCGTAGTGTCTCCAAGTTCTTCTCTTCAGCTAACACCCTCGCATCTAGCTCTTCATGCACTTCACAGCCCCCATCTGCCCCTGCTGTTGCTGTTGCTGCTATGTCTGTTTGGTTTTCTGACAATGCGTTGGGA
>WBZZ01003764.1:90000-92500 GCA_019918135.1 Paulinella micropora | reverse complement strand
CTTTCTATCTATCTATCTATCTATCTATCTATCTATCTATCTATCTATTACCTATCTATCTATCTTTCTTTTTTTCTTTCGTTCTTTGCTTTGGTTTCTTTGCTTTGCTTTCTTTGCTTTCTTTCTTTCTTTCTTTCTTTCTTTCTTTCTTTCTTTCTTTGCTTTCTTTGCTTTCTTTTCTTTCTTTTCTTTGCTTTCTTTGCTTTCTTTGCTTTCTTTACTTTCTTTGCTTTCTTTCTTTCTTTCTTTCTCTCTTTCTCTCTTTCTCTCTTTCTCTCTTTCTTTCTTTCTTTCTTTCCTTCTTTCTTTCTTTCTTTCTATCTATCTATCTTTCTATCTTTCTATCTATCTTTCTTTCTTTCTTTCTTTCTTTCTTTCTTTCTTTCCTTTCTTTGCTTTGCTTGCTTTGCTTTCTTTCTTTCTTTCTTTCTTTCTCTCTTTCTCTCTTTCTCTCTTTCTCTTTCTTTCTTTCTTTCCTTCTTTCTTTCTTTTTCTATCTATCTATCTATCTATCTATCTATCTATCTATCTATCTATCTATCTATCTATGACGGAGGGTGTATATTCGATTCTGATCTCATTTTACAGCATTTTTTCCCTCTCTCCCTTGTCGCCGTGAAACTATGAATGAATTCATAGAATTATTTTGCAAGTCTATCATGGAATGGTCTTCTCATCTTGCTGGTTATGCTATTGTGTAATCCTGCAAAGATAAATACATACACTCTTACCTTGCCCATGACCCGCCTCCTCCGATGGCTGCCTAGGTGTTCGACTTTTACGGAATGTTTTCCTATGCCTCGGACTTCAACCAAGACTTGAGCAGTTGGAAAACCTCTTCGGTACCCGCTTGAGCCCGCCGTTGTTAGCTTTGGTGATTGTGACATGATGTGCTCTTTGGTGTTCTTTGTTTACTTACTGTTTATTTTGCTTTTCTTGATCATTATTCCTCTTGTGTCCTATCTCGTGAACCTGTCTGATCTGTTTACAGCCAGGTATGTGTAAATCTATCTATCTATCTATCTATCTATCTATCTATCTATCTATCTATCTATCTATCTATCCTGAAGACGGTCTCTGCCACTGGCAACTCAGCCTGGGGTTCAGATCTAACTATCTCCTACAATAACGATTTTGTGTCCGCCGTTAATCGCGCGCAGCGCAAGGGCTAAACAGGCAACCAACTCCTGACCATGGCTGATGAAGTCGGGGCGTGATGCAAAGGGTTGATGAAGTCGGGGTTGTAGAAGGTAACTCACAACGAGCGTGAACTCCTGAAACCTCGACTTGCGTGTGACATCATCTCCTTAGGGCACACGCTCCTGGGGAGTGTTCTAGTGTTGTCCCGTATAGTTCAAAAGGGCTCGGCTACCTTTCGGCTTGAACTGGGCACAGACACCAACCACAGCGAGACAGTGGTTGGTGTGCAGCTTGGCCGGTGCTGAAAGTTCTTGTCAGGGGGTAGTATAGGAGGCAATGGCTTTTCAAGCTAAGCCACGCCCATAGATTAAACATTAAACATATCTATCTATCTATCTATCTATCTATCTATCTATCTATCTATCTATCTTTCTATCTATCTATCTATCTATCTATCTATCTATCTATCTATCTATCTATCTATCTATCTACCTACCTATCTCGCTGTTGTCTGCTCTGGGGTCGTGTATGCTCTCTGCTTCTTCTCCCCCTTCCCGTGACCCGCGTCCTCCGATGGCTGCCTAGGTGACCAGTGCGCATGGAATGTTTTTCTCAGCCTCGAAGTTCAACCAATCCCTGAACACCTGGGACACCTCTAAGGTACCCGCTTGAACCCTTTGTGATTTTTTCAGTCCCCATTTTCAGCACTGCGCCCAGCTTCCAACTGGAGGCGGGCTGGAGTGCATGCTCTGATAGAGCAAACATATCTATCTATCTATCTATCTATCTATCTATCTATCTATCTATCTATCTATCTCTCTATCTTTCTTTCTATCTTTCTTTCTATCTTTCTATCTATCTATCTATCTATCTATCTATCTATCTATCTATCTATCTATATTTGCACAGACCTGTATCTTTCTTTCTTTCTTTCTTTCTTTCTTTCTTTTCTTTTTTTTTTTCTTTTTTTTTTTTGGGTTTTTTTTTTTTTTTTTTGAATCAATCAATCTATCTATCTATCTATCTATCTATCTTTCTTTCTTTCTATCTTTCTATGCCGCAGGTTGTATATTCGATTCTCGTTCTTAGTATCAATTTCTTCCTCTCTTTCTTGTGATTGGAACTAGGAATGTAGTCTATCACAGAATATAATTTTTTCATCTTGCTTGTTAATAATATGTGACTGTGTAATCCTGCAACGGTCAATTTTAGATGTAATCATGTACATACACTGAATGTAATCGTTAAATTCATGTATGCATGATTGTATGTATGAATCTGTATATGTGTGTGTATACTCTTAGACCAGCTGCTTTCTTTGTTTGTTCCATTTTGTTTTCTTCTTTCGCTTTCTTTCTTA
>WBZZ01003764.1:65000-80000 GCA_019918135.1 Paulinella micropora | reverse complement strand
GGGCTCGTGAGCACGGACACGGGCCCGGGTTAGTTCCACGGCCCTCTAGGGTCGTAGAACCAACAGACTGTATAACTTCGGGGCACAGACCCCATTTCCAGCCCGCTGCCCAGTCTCCAACCGGAGGCGGGGGTGGGGGGGGGGGGGAGGATGAATGCCTATGTCCTCTGATATGCAGCGCTGATAGACCAAATCTATCTATCTATCTATCTATCTATCTATCTATCTATCTATCTATCTATCTGTCCTGGGCATGACGGTAAACTGCATCCCGGAGTTGGACTCGACCCACTGGCACCTACAGCCTGGGGGTCGATCTATCTATCTCCTTCAGCCCTTCACCAGCTGTTTTTGCTGTCGCAGCTGGTGCAGCGTGACTGGCCAGGGCTGATGACTACCCTTCATCGGCCCTCGATACACTCTCAAACTGTTCGGGAAAGCCCTAAGAGCCTTCGATACCGCGGCCTGCGGGAAACCGCAAGGTGCAGCAGTCGAGGTAACGCTCGTCGGATGGTAAAAACTCGAAGGATATGGCCACGCAGGGAATAATGGGTAACCCGCAGCCAAGTCCCTTCTTGTCAGGCCAACCCCGCGCATGGCTCCTACTCGGTACGACTACCTCTGATTGGCTGCCTTGGACTGACTTGGTGTTCCGACGTGAGTTTAGTGACCAGTGGATATGGCAAATGGTCACTACTCTCGACGTCGGCCCACTTATGTCACCGCTGCAGCTGGCCCGGTAGTCCTCCGTCGCCACTACCAAGTGGTGTCCTGACAAATGGGAAAGGTTCAGAGACTAGACGGGAGTGGGATCTTCCTGTGTGCGGGTAGGCACATAAGCAGGGAGATCTTAAGGTATAGTCCGGCCGCCGCGAAAGTGGTCGCCTTGGATGAAGCTCGAGGGTTGGTGTACCCCTCGGGCCCGAGCCTTGGCGGGGCACGTGATCACGGACACGTGTCTGGGTTGGTTCTACGGCCCTCTAGCCAGGGAGGGTTGTAGAACCTTCAGACTGCATACATTCTAAGCTTAGTGCTTCCTCCCAGCCCGCTACCCAGCCTCCGTCTGGAGGCGGGGTGGAATGGATGCCTATGTCTTCGGATATGCAGAGCTGATAGACCAAACATATCTATCTATCTATCTATCTGTCTATCTATCTATCTATCTATCTGTCTGTCTGTCTGTCTATCTATCTATCTATCTATCTATCTATATCTATCTGTCAATTCCACAGGGTGTTTATTCCATTGTGGCGCTTAGTTCTTCGCATCTTTTCTATGGAATTTTGACTGGTTATGTGATGTGTATTCCTACAAACATCAATTGTAGATATAATGATGAACATACACTGAGCGTATTCGTTTTATGCATGTATGCATGATTGTATTTATCTGTGTGTGTATGTGTGTGTGTGTGTACTCTAAGACCAGCTGCTTTTTCTCTATGTTTCAGTTTTGTTTTCTTCTTTTGCTTGACCTTTAGCTTTCTTTGTTGCTTTCATGTAACATCCTTCTTCTTTTGCTTTCTCTTTCGCTTTCTTTCTTGGATGTTTCCCTGTACCCCCCCCCCCCCCCCAAATGCTCTGTTCTTTCTTGCTGCTGCATGTTGGGTACGTCTCTGTTCATGTGTTTTGCAGCTTTATGAGTTGCGTTGTGGCTAGCGGAGACTCTTCGGTTCTATGAGGGGTGTGGGGTGCGGAGTGGTTTGGCTCGACTAGCGTGAGGCTGCATGTCTGTGAGGTTGCCAGGCTTGGGCTGGTTCTTACGGATATTGCAGCACTCGGCATAGTCGCGTCGCGAGCAATCGCCACGTCGAGCCTTACTACGCTCTGCACACCACCCTCCTGGCTACGATGGCCTCTGGGTGCGAGTGAATTGCGTTAGGTGCTGAGTTTCCTTAAGGGCTGTCTCACTGACTGTCAATTGATCTCACTTGCGCCCTACGTTAGTTTTGTCTGACCTATGCACTCTACTCTTGCCTTATAGTATCGTCTCCCTGGCCCCTGTCTGGCCTTGTGTGAGTTTGTTTGTTTGTTTTCGTTTGCATTTGTGTTTGCTGTTATCTCTGTTGTTGTTTTGTTGTATATTCGTGTCGTTTGTTTCTTCTGTTTTATTTGTTTATTTGTTTGTTTGTTCTGTATTTCTTTGTGCTTTGTTTCTATTTATTTGTATCTTGTTTCATATTTTTCCTTTTTTTTTTCTTTTTCTTCTTCATGCTCTTTCTCTCTCTCTCTCTCTCTCTCTCTCTCTCTCTCTTTCTCTTTCTTTCTCTTTTTCTCCCCCTTTTTTACTCTTTCCAGGAGCATTCTGTTGAACCTTAGTTCCAGTTGTCCTTATGAACTTGTACTAATGTTCTTTGGAACCGGAATTCATTTGAATTAAGCTCTTCTCACATGTTTTCCTTCTCTCATTAAACCTTGCTTACTCTGGAGAGAGAAAAAAAAACACACACACACACGCACACACACACACGCACACACACATACACCCTGCCTTCTCACTCCCTTCAGCACTTTTTGAATGTACTATTGTTATGATTGCTTCAAGTTGCCAGTGTGGCGTACCAGTTGGGGAAATGAGAACATGAAATGATGTACAGCACCTTGACAGTATTGCGCTCATATGATGTACCTCGTGTAGTTTGAGATAGTATCATGTGGTTACGTGTTTCCTGCTATCCTTTTTTTTTTTTTTTTTTTTTTTTTTTTTTTTTTTGTCGATGCTAAAGCTTTATTTTTTACCTGTTGTCTGCTCTCTGTTATCTGCTCTGCAGTCGTGTATGCTCTCTGCTTCTTCCCCCCTTTCCCTTGACCCGCCTCACCGATGGCTGCCTAGGTGACCTCCATGAGCTCCATGTTTGACTTCGCCTCCAAGTTCAACCAATCCCTGAACACCTGGGACACCTCTAAGGTACTCGCTTGAGCCCGCCAAAGTGAGGTTTGATTACTGTGACATGATATGCTCCTTGGTGTTCTTTGTCCATGCACTCTTTATCTTTGCATCACTTGATTATGATTACTCTTGCGTATTATCTCATCCATCTTTCTGTCTATCTTTGCCCAGTCAGGTATGTGTGAATCTATCTGTCTATCTATCTATCTATCTATCAATCTCTATCTATCTATCTATCTATCTATCTATCTTTCTTTCTTTCTTTCTTTCTTTCTATCTATCTATCTATCTATCTATCTATCTATCTATCTATCTATCTGTCTAGCTTTCTATGCAGCTGAGTGTATATTCGATTCTGATGTTTCTTTCGCAACATATTGACCTTGTTTTCCTTGTTGTTTGCAATCTATCATGGAATATGGTTTTCGCATCTTATTTGTTATTTGATTGTGTATTCCTACAAAGGTTAACTTGAGATATATTGATGTACATACACTGAGTGTAATCGTTATATGCATGTATGCATGATTGTATGTATGCATGCGTGTTTGTGTATACTCTAAGACCAGCTGCTTCCTCTCTTTGTTTTCATTTTCTTCTTTTGCTTTCTCTTTCGCTTTCTTTCTTGGATGCTTCCCTAACCCCCCCCCCCCCCTCCCCTCACCTCCCCCTTCATCTACCTCTTTTTGAATCTATTATTATTATGATTACTTGGGTTTTGCTTGACGTTGCAAGTGTGACGTACCAGTCGGTGCAATGAGAACATGAAATGATGTACAACACCTTGACAGTATTGAGCTCACATGATGTACCTCGTGTCCTATGAGATAGTGTAATGTGATTACGTTTTTCCTGCTATCCTTTGTTTGCTTTGGCTTTGTCGTTTCATAACGTTGAACTTTGTCTACCTTTTCTCCTTGTGGTCATCCTGGCGGTCGGGTGAGTTTGCTGTCTGTTGTTTGTTCTGCGGTCATGTATGTTCTCCTTCCACCCTTGCCTATGACCCGCCTCCTCTGATGGCTGCCTAGGTGACCGACATGAGCTACATGTTTCGCTCAGCCTCGAACTTCGACCAATCCCTGAACACCTGGGACACATCTTCGGTACCTGCTGGAGCCAGCCGTTGTGAGTTTTGGTTACTGCGGCATGATATGTTCTTTGGTGTTCTTTGCCCATGCACTATTTATCTTTGCTATTACTATTATTACTATTATTATTATTATTATTATTATTATTATTATTATTAATATCATTATTATTATTACTATTATTGTTATTGTTATTATTATCATTATTATTATTATTATTATTTCTATTATTATTTGATCACGATTCCTCTTGTGTATTATCTTGTCGATCGTTCTAGCTACTTTTGCCCAGCCAGGTATGTGTGAATTTATCTATCTATCTATCTATCTATCTATCTATCTATCTATTTATCTATTTATCTATTTATCTATCTATCCATCTATCTACTTTCTATTTACGTTTGTTCTTTCTTTCTTTCTTTCTTTTTTTATTTCTTTCTTTCTTTCTTTCTTCCCTCCTTACTTGCTTCCTTCCTTTCTATCTATCTATCTATCTATCTATCTATCTATCTATCTATCCCTGGAGACGGTCTCTGCCACTGGCAACTCAGCCTGGGGTTCAGATCTAACTATCTCCTACAATGACGATTTTGTGTCCGCCGTTAATCGCGCGCAGCGCAAGGGCTAAACAGGCAACCAACTCCTGACCATGGCTGATGAAGTCGGGGCGTGATGCAAAGGGTTGATGAAGTCGGGGTTGTAGAAGGTAACTCACAACGAGCGTGAACTCCTGAAACCTCGACTTGCGTGTGACATCATCTCCTTAGGGCACACGCTCCTGGGGAGTGTTCTAGTGTTGTCCCGTATAGTTCAAAAGGGCTCGGCTACCTTTCGGCTTGAACTGGGCACAGACACCAACCACAGCGAGACAGTGGTTGGTGTGCAGCTTGGCCGGTGCTGAAAGTTCTTGTCCGGGGGTAGTATAGGAGGCAATGGCTTTTCAAGCTTAGCCACGCCCATAGATTAAACATTAAACATATCTATCTATCTATCTATCTATCTATCTATCCATGACGAAGGGTGTATATTCGATTCTGATGCTTATTTTCAGCATTTTCCCCTCTCTTCATAGTTTTGGTTATTGCGGCATGATATGCTCTTTGGTGTTCTTTGCCCATGCACTCTTTATCTTTGCTTATATATATATATATATATATATATATATAATGTGTATATATATGTGTGTATATTTATTTATTTATTTATTTATTTATTTATTTATTTATTTTTTCGAAAATGATTCCTCTTGTGAATTATTTTATCCATCTTTCTGTCTATCCTCGATCCTCGCCCAGCCAGGTATGTTTTTATCTATCTATCTATCTATCTATCTATCTATCTATCTATCTATCTATCTATCTAAAGCTATCTACCTTTTTATGTTTCTTTCTTTCTTTTTTTCTTTCTTTTTTTCTTTCTTTTTTCTTTCCTTGTTTCTATTTGTCTGTCTATCTATCTATCTATCTATCTATCTATCTATCTTCACGTTGCCAGTCTGGCGTACCAGTTGGGGCAATGAGAACATGAAATAATGTACAGCACCTTGACTGTATCGAGCTCATGTGATGTACCTCGTGTAATGTGAGATAGTCATGTGATTACATATTTCCGGGTATTAGTTTGTGTACCTTTCTGTTCTCCCTTCTTCCTTACTCTATGTTCTCTTCTTCTTTTCTTGTGATCATCCTGGTGCTCGGGTTAGTTTGCTGTCTGTTCTGCGGTCATGTATGCTCTCTGCTTCTCCCACCCTTGCCAATGACCTGCCTCCTCCGATGGCTGCGTAGGTGACCGACATGCGCTACATGTTTTCGGGTGCCTCCAAGTTCGACCAACCCCTGAACACCTGGGACACATCTAAGGTACCCGCTTGAGCCCGCCGTTGTGAGTTTTGGTTATTGCGGCATGATATGCTCTTTGGTGTTCTTTGCCCATGCACTATTTATCTTTGCTATTATTATTATTATTATTATTATTATTATTATTATTATTATTATTATTATTATTGGACACCGTGATAGCCCAGTGGTCAAGTTCTACCATCTGGGCCCTGTCGCCAGTTCGATTCCCGTCGGTGCCACCAGTATTTTCATTGAACATACCGATCCGTCTGGACCAGTATTTTCATTGAACATACCGGCCCGTCTGGAAGTGTTGGAACTGCCCTTGCGGGGGTGTCATTAGAGCTTATCGTCAATTCTTCGTACTCCCCTCACGGGTGAGACGATGGAGGCGCATGTGCAGAAATGCATCAGCCATTGACAGAGAAGCACTATTATTATTATTATTATTATTATTATTATTATTTGATAATGATTCCTCTTGTGTATTATCTTGTCGATCGTTCTAGCTACTTTCGCCCAGCCAGGTATGTGTGAATTTATCTATCTATCTATCTATCTATCTATCTATCTATCTATCTATCTATTTATCTATCTATCCATCTATCTATCTTTCTATTTATGTTTGTTCTTTCTTTTTTTCTTTATTTCTTTCTTTCTTTTTTATTTCTTTCTTTCTTTCTTCCCTCCTTACTTGCTTCCTTCCTTCCTTTCTTTTTTTCTTTCTTTCTGTCTATCTATCTATCTATCTATCTATCCATGACGAAGGGTGTATATTCGATTCTGTTGCTTATTTTTCAGCATTTTCCCCTCTCTTCATAGTCGCCGCGGAACTATGAATGAACTCATAGAAATATATTGCAAGTCTATCATGGAATATGGTCTTCTCATCTTGCTGGTTATGCGATTGTGTAATCCTACAAATATAAATACATACCCCCGTCCTCCGATGGCTGCCTAGGTGATCTACATGTGGTACATGTTTGCCTCAGCCTCGAACTTCAACCAAGACTTGAGCACCTGGAACACCTCCAAGGTACCCGCTTGAGCCCGCACTTGCCAGTTTTAGTGACTGTAACATGATGCGCTCTTTGGTGTTCTTTGTTTACTTACTGTTTATTTTGCTTTTCTTGATCATTATTCCTCTTGTGTCCTATCTCGTGAACCTGTCTGATCTGTCTACAGCCAGGTATGCTCTCTCTTATCTGCTCTCTGTTATCTGCTCTGCGGTCGTGTGTGCTCTCTGCTTCTTCCCCCCTTTCCCTTGACCCGCCTCACCGATGGCTGCCTAGGTGACCTCCATGAGCTCCATGTTTGACTTCGCCTCCAAGTTCAACCGATCCCTGAACACCTGGGACACCTCTAAGGTACTCGCTTGAGCCCGCCAAAGTGAGGTTTGATTACTGTGACATGATATGCTCCTTGGTGTTCTTTGTCCATGCACTCTTTATCTTTGCATCACTTGATTATGATTACTCTTGCGTATTATCTCATCCATCTTTCTGTCTATCTTTGCCCAGTCAGGTATGTGTGAATCTATCTGTCTATCTATCTATCTATCTATCAATCTCTATCTATCTATCTATCTATCTATCTATCTATCTATCTATCTATCTATCTATCTATCCCTGGAGACGGTCTCTGCCACTGGCAACCAGCCTGGGGTTCAGATCTCACTATCTCCTACAATGACGATTTTGTGTCCGCCGTTAATCGCGCGCAGCGCAAGGGCTAAACAGGCAACCAACTCCTGACCATGGCTGATGAAGTCGGGGCGTGATGCAAAGGGTTGATGAAGTCGGGGTTGTAGAAGGTAACTCACAACGAGCGTGAACTCCTGAAACCTCGACTTGCGTGTGGCATCATCTCCTTATGGCACACGCTCCTGGGGAGTGTTCTAGTGTTGTCCCGTATAGTTCAAAAGGGCTCGGCTACCTTTCGGCTTGAACTTGGCACAGACACCAGCCACAGCGAGACAGTGGTTGGTGTGCAGCTTGGCCGGTGCTGAAAGTTCTTGTCCGGGGGTAGTATAGGAGGCCATGGCTTTTCAAGCTAAGCCACGCCCATAGATTAAACATTAAACATATCTATCTATCTATCTATCTATATATCTTTCTATCTTTCTATCTTTCTATCTTTCTATCTTTCTTTCTTTCTTTCTTTCTATCTATCTATCTATCTATCTATCTATCCATCCATCTATCTGTCTAGCTTTCTATGCAGCTGAGTGTATATTCGATTCTGATGTTTCTTTCGCAACATATTGACCTTGTTTTCCTTGTTGTTTGCAAATCTATCATGGAATATGGTTTTCGCATCTTATTTGTTATTTGATTGTGTATTCCTACAAAGGTTAACTTGAGATATATTGATGTACATACACTGAGTGTAATCGTTATATGCATGTATGCATGATTGTATGTATGCATGCGTGTTTGTGTATACTCTAAGACCAGCTGCTTCCTCTCTTTGTTTTCATTTTCTTCTTTTGCTTTCTCTTTCGCTTTCTTTCTTGGATGCCTCCCTAACCCCCCCCCCCCCCCCCCCCCTGATGGCTGCCTAGGTGACCGATATGAGCTATATGTTTTACCAAGCCTCGAACTTCGACCAACCCCTGAACACCTGGGACACATCTTCGGTACCTGCTGGAGCCAGCCGTGGTGATTTTGGTTACTGCGGCATGATATGCTCTTTGGTGTTCTTTGCCCATGCACTATTTATCTTTGCTTTTTTTTTTTTTTTTTTTTTTTTAAATATTTATTTATTTATTTATTTATTTATTCGAAAATGATTCCTCTTGTGAATTATTTTATTCATCTTTCTGTCTATCCTCGATCCTCGCCCAGCCAAGTATGTTTTTATCTATCTATCTATCTATCTATCTATCTATTTATCTATTTATCTGTCATTTTCACTTTATTATGCTATCTATCTATCTATCTATCTATCTATCTATCTATCTTTCTACCTTTCTTTCTACTCATCTATCTATCTATGCCGAAAGGTGTATATTCGTTTCTTACGCTTATATCATGGAATATGGTTTTCTGTTCTTGCTGTTTATGCGATTGTGCAGTCCTACAAAGATAAATTCATACACTCTTACCTTGCCTATGACCCGCCTCCTCCGATGGCTGCCTAGGTGACCAGCATGTTCGCAATGTTTGACTCAGCCTCGAACTTCAACCAAGACTGTATTCATCTACGTGCATGCATGATTGTATTTATCTGTGTGTGTGTGTGTGCTTCCTCTCTATGTTTCAGTTTTCTTTTCTTCTTTTGCTTGCAGTTTAGCTTTCTTTGTTGCTTTCCTGTAACCCTCCCCTCACCTTCCTCCAGGCCTTCTTGAATGTACTATTATTATGATTACTTGTGTCTCGCTTCAAGTTTCCAGTGTGGCATACCAGTTGGGGCAATGAGAACATGAAATGATTTACAGCACCTTGACAGTATTGAGCTCACATGATGTACCTCGTGTAATATGAGATAGTTGCATGTGATTACGTTTTTCCGACTATCCTTTGTTTGTTTTTTCTTTGTCGATTCATGACGTTTTACTTTGTCTCCCTGTCTTCCTTACTTTTTGCATTATTACTTGCTGCACTTCTTATTTTTTGGTCATTTTGGCTGTCGGGTGAGTTTGCTGTCTGTTGTGTGATCTGCGGTCGTGTATGCTCTCTGCTTCTTCCCCCCTTTCCCTTGACCCGCCTCCTCCGATGGCTGCCTAGGTGACCACCATGAGCTACATGTTTTACCAAGCCTCGAACTTCAACAAACCCCTGAACACCTGGGACACCTCTTCGGTACTCGCTTGAGCCCGCCGTTGTGAGTTTTGGTTACTGTGGCATGATGTGTTCTTTGGCGTTCTTTGTCCACACACTCTTTATCTTTGCATTTCTTGATCATAATTCCTTTTGTGAATTATCTTATCCATCTTTCGGTCTATCTTTTCACAGCCAGGTATTTATGAACCTATCTATCTATCTATCTATCTATCTATCTATCTATCTATCTATCTTTCTTTCTTTCTCTCAAATTTTTATCATTTTCACTTTATTAAACATATACAACTACGCACTCTTTCTTGGAATCCCTTCGTCGTCATGCTGAGGTGATTTACATGAACCGTATGTTTTATGAAGCAACAAAATTCAAGCAAAATCTTATCAGCTGGAAGACCTCAAAGGAAGGCCCCCTGAGTTCTATTTCGCATGAGTCTACATTGACTATGGCTTATCCGCACTCTGCTTTTTTTTTTCTTCTTTTTTTCTGTTTATTGAAATAATTCATTAGATCCAGTTCATGATCCCTGCGCATATCTATTAACCTATTCCTCTCTTTGTCTATCTGTGTGTGTGTATGTACCTGTACCTTTTTTGTCAATACATATATATCAATATATATATATATATATATATCAATATATATATATATATATATGTAATATAATATTTGCATACATATATATATGTATGTATGTATGTATGTATGTATGTATATTATATATATATATATATATGTATATATATATATGCTCTCTCTCTCTCTCTCTCAATATCAATATATATACATATATATATATACATACATACATACATACAATATATATAATATATGCATATAAATATATATATACATATATGTATATATATATGTATATATATACATAGACATATATACATATATACATATATATATAATATTTGCATACATATGTACATGTATCTATGTATCTATGTATGTATGTATGTATGTATGTATATATATATATGTATATACATATATATGTATATATATATGCTCTCTCTCTCTCTCTCTCTCTCTCTCTCTCTCTCTCTCGCTCTCTCATTTTCTCGTCGCTCACGTACATACGCAAGCATTTCTTGTTCTCCCTCTTCCTGATTAACCACCACCCCTCCTCCCCCCCTCCCGAGCATTGATTGACAATTCCAAGGTACCATAATATGCATTTCTGTAATATTACTGACAAGCCCTCAATGTTTGAGTGCACATTATTTTTCTTAGGAATAGAGTGTGTCATGGGACAGTTGCGCGTGTGCACAAACCACTTACAGAAGCGTGAGCATTTCATGTTTGTGACCTTCTTCTCCTCCTGTTTAGGTGACCAGCTGTTCTTTCTTTGGTTACAGTAGCGCCCTGTGCGATCCTTTGGTACCGCAGCTAGGCTCTTGCAACTTCAAGGCCGACACTCCCGACACCTGCACATAGACAGGTGACTCGCGAGGGTCCGGGCAAAATCCTTTCCCCCCCCCCCCCCCCCCCCCCCCCGGGAGCGGCTGCTGCACCCTTTCCAAATCGTGTAATGAGTCGCATTGAGTCACAGCCGACCTACCTTGGAATAGAATGAAATAAATATTATACCTAGAAGTGAATTGTCTGTGTGATATATAACTTGACTACTACTTCAGACTTGAGATAGGATATTCGACAATACTACTAGCTCTGTGACTGTAACTGGAAAAGCACGTTTCGACACCTTGAAAAAGAGTCAACGAAAATAATTGCTAGCATCATTCAAGTGTTAAGATACGTTATTTTTCCTTTTTTTCCCACTTTTTTTATTTTCTGTTACTTTTTCGTTTTTGTCTCACAATTTTAACCCTTAACGTAATTTCGATCCACTTAAGTGTATTGAATCCACTTAAGTGGATGGGATCGTAATTAGGTTTACCGTTAAGCATATATATAACATCGTTCTGGAATGAGATATCAATACGCAAAGCATGTATTATTAAGATTCAACTTCGGGTCCGGCAGAGCCGAGGTGTAATAGATGTAGTTAGAGAGGTGTTTTGGCCCGCAGAGCATGTGTACCTGAAGCAGTGGGAGGGGGCCCCAACGCCAACCCCGCCTTGCCGCGCTGTCGCGCGGCGAGGCGGGGTCGGCAGCGCGGGGTTGGCGTAAGGGGCCACTTTGCAGTTTATGACTGCACTTAATTTTACTTTGTAAAAGAATACTTGCCATTTGTATGGATAAATTGTATTGTAACTGAAGTATTAATACCAAAGAAACTAAATGCAAATAATGGTAATATTTTTCTTGTAGTACGTGAATTGTTGACGCTGTTGGTCACTGGTTGCGTGTGACGCTGTAGGCATCACCAGCCGGATAGCTGGTAAAAAGTATATTTTCCTGGTGACAGGTGCACCAGCCAGCCTGTTTTTCAATATTATTTGTTCGGATTGGACATGATGCCATTTTATTCCTGGTCTGTTGCAGTTTTCCTTTTCTGCTTTACTGAGCTAATACAACGAGACATCATTCTCATTCTTGAGGACTGTGGTTGCATTACCGACTTTTTCTTGAGCTATCATTAGGGGCATTACATTTGGAGTCCACATCACTAGGGTGATTTCTTTCTGCTTTGCCACACAGGCAACAGAATGAATTTTCACTGACCTGTCTCACACGGGGACGTCAGACGAAAGCAAATACTCCAACACAGCTCCCTCATAACTCTCTTTCACAAAACAAATAATTTGATTGGTCTCAAGCAGGTGTCTTGTATCTTCTAGCCCAATCCATATCTGTATGCTCACAAGGAGACATCAGATACAAACTCTCTGTCGTTCTTGCTGTTCTCACACAGAGACCAAGAAGAAGGAGGTGGACAGAAGAGTGAAGGAACACACACAAAACACAAACAAGCATAGGGGGAGCACAACACTCTACCCTTTTAGTTTGTGCATTTATCTGCATTATCTCACACATACGTCAGAGTATTTTTGCAAATCTCTGATCCTTTTCTAAAAGTAGGTCTGAGAACCTATCCGACCGACTGTCGACTTCTCAAGGAGAGCTTTTCTAGCTTCTCTATTACTATCTGTTTGTAGGTCCTAGTGCCTCATACAGATACAATATAGAAAAGAAGGAGGAGAAAGCAATTTGAGTAAGGAGAACAAATCGGAGAAAGTCTCAAAGACTATTTTTTCTCAAACAAAAACAAACATACAAACAGTGTTTCATAGAGGACAGGGAATCTCATTCTACACTCTCTATTAGTTTCTCTCTTCACTAGTCAATCGACTGAAGGAGGAACAGAACACAAACGAACGAAAGAAAAAAAAAAACCAAACATAGGAGCTGACACTGACCTCCTGTTATTTACTACTACGACATCATGTGGACAGAGACCGCCGAGGTGAGTGACTCCTTGGAAGCAGAACAAAGAGAAGAAGAAGAAGGAGGAGGAGGATTGAATGAAGGAGGAGGAGGAGGATTGAATGAAGAAGGAGGAGGAGGAGGACAAGACGAAGAAGAAGAAGGAGGAGTAGATGGAAGGACAGAGATAAATAGACGAAGGGTAGTAAGAGTAGGAAAAGTAGGAGGAGTAGGAGGAGTAGGATGAGGGCGAGGAGATGAAGGAGTGGGAGGAGGAGCAAACGAGAGCTGGGACGACATAGGAGGATATGGAGGAGACGAAGATGGAGGAGGATTTGAACAAGAAGAGACAGGAGGAGGAGGAGCATATGGTAATCCCATGCCACCTGCCCACACGGGAGGAGGACGAAAAATGATCGACTTGATTCATATTGAGAGGGAGGAGATCACAGTGGAGGAACAACAGTGGGTGCAAGCCCACTATGACCTCTCTAAAGAAGAGTTTGATAACAAGATATGGGTAGGGAAGGATACTTATGTGTGGATCCCTCAGGATCAAAGAGGAGAGAGAGGTCGTGCTAAAAGGGATATCTATATCACATTATCAAACACAGCACAGCTCCTCGGCAAACTGGTCTCTGATCAAGAAGAGAGAAAGAAGATACAGCATATCAAGTTTGGAGACTCACATACCCACCTTGAACTACTGGATGCTATCTTTGGGGTACATACTCAAACTCTGATTTGGGAACGTTCATACGGCCCACGGTGTGCGCAAGGCTGTCAAGGAATGGAAAGTAAACGACACAGTCTCCGTCTACCACCCCAAGCCTTCCAAGCAAGGCATTCCAGCCTCCTCCGTTCTTCAGTTCGACGGCCCCTACATTATCGTTGAGCAGCTCAGCTCAAATTGCTTCAAGCTGCGCCATCTCAAGACCAACAAGGTATTGAAACGCATCGACAGCTCACATCTCGCTCAGTATACTGCACCCACTGACTGCCTCGCCCCGCTCAACACGGTCGCAATAGACGATCACGACGACGACTCAGTCAACTACATCATCGGCGAAGTCGTAGCATTCATCGATCGCGATCAGGTTAAACTTTGCATCGTTTTAGACGAGGACACAAAGAACGAGGAAAACGACCTCGTAGTTCACCAGCTCGATACGAACTCAGACAAGAACCCTCTCTTCCGTCCCATCTACGAAGACACAAAGGACCAAACCACTATCCAACGCTGGGGTAATCACTTGGCACACTGGAAGCCTCTTCTCTTCGACACAACAAACGATCAAGTTGTTCATCGACACATCGAGTGGCGCTCTCACAAGACCAACAAAGACAAAGGCCGACTTCCCGCCAGCGTCCTTAAGCGTCTCAAAGGCCCTCTCATCACCGGCGAATCCTTCCCACTTTATATCTTCCAGAAAGGTAAGCAAGCTACATCGAGGGAATAGCCACCTCAACACTCTCAAGTCGGTTTTACACATCATATCGGCTTCACCCGCCACAGCCCAGCGCTTTTCCCACTTGACACATCGACCCTAGACAAGCTACGCTACGACCAGAGTATCACTGTAAGTCCTTGGTGGCATTTTATGCCTGCAGATCAACAATCATCCTTATCGAATCTGAACACATCAGTGATTATATTAGCATGGCATAATTGGTGCATTAAATTTTGTTCATCTCGGCTGTGCGATACATAGCCACCTAGCTTCCTACTGCTCGACGTCAGCTCCCCGATATCAACGCATCGCTACTGCGCCTCAATTCTCAGTCCCGCTTCCGCATCCCGATATCCGGCACTGGCTGATCTCAGTCTACAGTGCGCTACACATCGACGCAGTTCTTTTTCATCCTCCTCCTGGGTTTAAAGAGATTCATCTTTCTCTTTTCTCCTATTTTTTTTCTGAGACAAGTCACTGACCAATCGTTAGTCACTCACTCTGTACGCAACTCTACTCAACCGTTAGGTCTTGGGGGGGGGGGGGGGGGAGCTATCAGACTGAGCACTATAACGACCTGCCAAAACCACTACAGTTGACATCTTACTGTTT
>WBZZ01003764.1:32500-40000 GCA_019918135.1 Paulinella micropora | reverse complement strand
ATTCCTAGATAGGTAGGTAGTAGATATGTATGTAGGTAGGTAGGTAGGTAGGTAGGTAGGTAGTGAGGTGAAGTGAGACGTGCCCTTTGAAGCGCTTAGAATTCCTAGATATGTAGATAGGTAGATAGGCAGGTAGGTAGGTAGGAAGGAGGGTAGGTAGGTAGGTAGGTAGGTAGGTAGGTGGATAGGTAGGTAGGTAGGTAGGTAGGTAGGTAGGTAGGCAGGCAGGTAGGTAGGTAGTGAGGTGAGGTGAGGTGAGACGTGCCTTTTGAAGCGCTTAGGATTCCTAGAAAGGTACGTAGGTAGGTAGGTAGGTACGTAGGTAGGCAGATAGGTAGGTAGGTAGGTAGGTACGTAGGTGGTGAGGTGAGGTGAGACGTGCCTTTTGAAGCGCTTAGGATTCCTAGAAAGGTACGTAGGTAGGTAGGTTGGTAGGTAGGTAGGTAGGTAGGCAGATAGGTAGGTAGGTAGGTAGGTACGTAGGTGGTGAGGTGAGGTGAGAAGTGGCCTTTGCAGCGCTTAGGATTCCTAGATAAGCAGATAGGTAGATAGGTAGGTAGGTAGGTAGGTAGGCAGGCAGGCAGATAGGTAGGCAGGTAGGCAGGCAGGTAGGCAGGTAGATAGGTAGGAAGGTAGGGTAGGTAGGTAGGTAGGTAGGTAGGTAGGTAGGTAGGTCGGTAGGTAGGTAGGTGAGGTGAGACGTGCCCTTTGAAGCGCTTTAGATTCCTAGCAGATAGATAGCAAATAAGCCCCCCCCCTTTCTATCTCTCTCTCTCTCTCTCTCACACACACACACACATTGACCACAGCTTTCAAGTCGATTCACCAAATGTCCTGGATAGCCTTTGCCTACCCCCCCCCCCCCTCCCCCTCTCCCTCTCTCTTTCACACACACATACTCTCTCTCTCTCTCACACACACACACACACTCTCTCTCTCTCTCTCTCACACACACACACACACAAACACACACACACACACAAACACACACACACACACACACTCACACACACACACACACACACACACTTTGACCATAGCTTTCAAATCAGTTCACCAAATGTGCTGGATAGCCTTTGCCTTGCCCCCCCCCCCCCCCCTCTCTCTCTCTCTCTCTATCTCTCTCTCTCTCACACACACCCATTGACCATAGCTTTCAAGTCTATTCACCAAATGTCCTGGATTGCCTTTGCCTCCCTTCCCCCCCCCGGCACCCTCTCTTTTTCACACACACACATACACACAATCTCTCTCTCTCTCTCTCTCTCTCTCTCTCTCTCTCTCTCTCTCTCTCTCTCTCTCTCTCTCTCTCTCGGTATCTCTCTCTCGGTATCTCTCTCTCGGTCTCTCTCTCTCTCTCTCTCTCTCTCTCGGTCTCTCTCTCGCTCTCTCGGTCTCTCTCGGTCTCTCTCGGTCTCTCTCTCTCGGTCTCTCTCGGTCTCTCTCTCTCTCTCTCATTGACCATAGCTTGGATGTCAGTTCACCAAACGTCTTAGACAGCAAATCCAGATCATGGAAGTTCTTCTCCAACAGAAAGAATTCGCGCAGCGGTTTGACGTACCTGGAATGTACATTTATTATTATTATTATTATTATTATTATTATTATTATTATTATTATTATTATAATGGACACCGTGATAGCCCAGTGGTCAAGTTCTACCATCTGGGCCCTGTCGCCAGTTCGATTCCCGTCGGTGCCACCAGTATTTTCATTGAACATACCGATCCATCTGGACCAGTATTTTCATTGAACATACCGGCCCGTCTGGAAGTGTTGGAACTGCCCTTGCGGGGGTGTCATTAGAGCTTATCGTCAATTCTTCGTACTCCCCTCACGGGTGAGACGATGGAGGCGCATGTGCAGAAATGCATCAGCCATTGACAGAGAAGCACTATTATTATTATTATTATTATTATTATTATTATTATTATTATTATTATTATTAGGACACCGTGATAGCCCAGTGGTCAAGTCCTACCATCTGGGCCCTGTCGCCAGTTCGATTCCCGTCGGTGCCACCAGTATTTTCATTGAACATACCGGTCCGTCTGGAAGTGTTGGAACTGCCCTTGCGGGGGTGTCATTAGAGCCTATCGTCAATTCTTCGTACTCCCCTCACGGGTGAGACGATGGAGGCGCATGTGCAGATTTGCATCAGCCATTGACAGAGAAGCACTATTATTATTATTATTATTATTATTTGGACACCGTGATAGCCCAGTGGTCAAGTTCTACCATCTGGGCCCTGTCGCCAGTTCGATTCCCGTCGGTGCCACCAGTATTTTCATTGAACATACCGGTCCGTCTGGACCAATATTTTGATTGAACATACCGGTCCGTCTGGAAGTGTTGGAACTGCCCTTGCGGGGGTGTCATTAGAGCTTATCGTCAATTCTTCGTACACCCTCACGGGTGAGACGATGGAGGCGCATGTGCAGAAATGCATCAGCCATTGACAGAGAAGCACTATTATTATTATTATTATTATTATTATTATTATTATGATTAGTAGTAGTAGTAGTAGTAGTAGTAGTAGTAGTAGTAAATCTGCCTTGGAGTGTTGACTGTGACATATTTGAGGGAAATCCCGATGAAAAAACCTAGTCACACTTGCTAAACAGAGTTCCAGCCCAATGGCCTCAAGGCGTTAAACTGTGACGCCAACTCATAACCCTTTGGTAGTAGATGCTGGGGAGGAGGGTCGTTGCGCGCGTAAAAGATCTTAAACTCCGCATATGCTGGTTGATAGCCCAGGACCCAGCAGACACCAGATTGTTATGGGTGGGGTTTCAGTGGTTTCGAGGCAGCTCTAGCAACCGCGCTTGGTGTATGCACTTGCACATTCGGTGACGTCTTGCAAGAGGTTGCTGGGACTGCGGAATAACCTCGGCTTAGTGCAGTCTTGCCCTCAGGAGCTCCATCGGTGGCCCCGATCATCAGGCGAGAGACTGACACGGGGGGGGTGGAGGACCTTGAACAAGGGTATTGGAGGCTTATGTCCGTTGAGGATATGCCATTAGCTGCATCAGTACGCCTCAGATATAGTAAATCTGCCTTGGAGTGTTGACTGTGACATATTTGAGGGAAATCCCGATGAAAAAACATAGTCACACTTGCTAAACAGAGTTCCAGCCCAATGGCCTCAAGGCGCTAAACTGTGACGCCAACTCATAACCCTTTGGTGGTAGATGCTGGGGAGGAGGGTCGTTGCGCGCGTAAAAGATCTTAAACTCCGCATATGCTGGTTGATAGCCCAGGACCCAGCAGACACCAGATTGTTATGGGTGGGGTTTCGAGGCAGCTCTAGCAACCGCGCTTGGTGTATGCACTTGCACATTCGGTGACGTCTTGCAAGAGGTTGCTGGGACTGCGGAATAACCTCGGCTTAGTGCAGTCTTGCCCTCAGGAGCTCCATCGGTGGCCCCGATCATCAGGCGAGAGACTGACACGGGGGGGTGGAGGACCTCGAACAAGGGTATTGGAGGCTTATGTCCGTTGAGGATATGCCATTAGCTGCATCAGTACGCCTCAGATATAGTATTACTATTATTATTATTATTATTATTATTATTATTATTATTATTATTATTATTATTATTATTATTATTATTAAGTGGCACCGCGATAGCCCAGAGATTAAGTCTACCATCCGGGACCTGTCGCCAGTTCGATTCCAGTCGGTGCCAGTATTTTCAAAGGATATTTTCTTTGAAAGTATTGATCTGTCTGGAAGGCTTGGAGCTGCCTTGCGGGGGTGTCAGTAGAGCCTATCGTCAAATCTTCGTACTCCCCTCGCGGGTGAGACGATGGAGGCACATGTGCAGAAATGCATTCGCCATTGACTGAGAAGCGCTATTATTATTATTATTATTATTATTATTATTATTATTATTATTATTATTATTATTATTATTATTATTATGAATATTATTATTGTTATTAATATTGATATTGTTATTGTTATTGTTATTGTTATTATTATTATTATCATTATTATTATTATTATTATTATTATTATTATATTATTATTATTATTATTATTATTATTATTATTATTATTATTATTATTATTATTAGGGAGTACATAGGCCATCGGTCCTTTCCATGGGCTGATTGGTGTAAAGCTCCTACAGTAATGTTCTATGCCGTCACTTCCTTTATTCCACCGATTGGTGTGGAGACTTTCCTTATGGAATGGAGGACTGGATGCACATGGCCTTTTGGCTCAGCAATTGGCAGGAGATACACTATTATTATTATTATTATTATTATTATTATTATTATTATTATTATTATTATTATTATTATTGGACACCGTGATAGCCCAGTGGTCAAGTTCTACCATCTGGGCCCTGTCGCCAGTTCGATTCCCGTCGGTGCCACCAGTATTTTCATTGAACATAACGGTCCGTCTGGAAGTGTTGGAACTGCCCTTGCGGGGGTGTCATTAGAGCCTATCGTCAATTCTTCGTACTCCCCTCACGGGTGAGACGATGGAGGCGCATGTGTAGATTTGCATCAGATTTACAAAGGATATTTTCTTTGAAAGTATTGGTCTGTCTGGAAGGCTTGGAGCTGCCTTGCGGGGGTGTCAGTAGAGCCTATCGTCAAATTTTCGTACTCCCCTCACGGGTGAGACGATGGAGGCACATGTGCAGAAATGCATTCGCCATTGACTGAGAAGCACTATTATTATTATTATTATTATTAGTATTATTATTATTATTATTATTATTATTATTATTATTATTATTATTATTATTATTCTGGAGGGGTGCACAAGATGGCACTCCATGGGAAGAGGAGGTGGTTGGGCCTCTCCCCACGAAGGTGACCGCTTTGGGAGGGCGGTCACCGGGATATGCGCAACTCTCAACTGGGCATTTACTCGGTAGGGGTTCGGCCAGGCAGGTTGTGGGGTTGTCTGTTGGATTGTTGGTTGGCTCGTTTTTCTTGGCTGTTGGTTTGGGTCTGGTTTCCTGGTTAGCCCATTTTCGCCGAATTTCCTGCCGAGTAAATGCCTGGGGGCTTCCAGTTCCGGTTTGGTGATCTTGTTGAGGTGAGCATTCGGAGGAAACAGTACCGAGATGGGTTGAAGATAGGATTCACATTGAGCCGAGATGGGGCTGAGTTGACCTGTTCCAACTCGGCTCCATTTCGGCTTCATGTTAATCCTATCTTCATCCTATTTGGGTTTTGTCTCCTCCCTATCTTCGCTTCTTCGGGGTTGCCTAACTGGAACACATGATGAGCGCACGTTGGAGAGGGGCTTCAGTCGGTCCCAATGCCTTGCCAGTGCCTTGCTGCGTTGCCGTGCCTTGCCCCATGCATTCACACCCTCCACCGTTGCATTTCTAACTGAGCAGCTTCGGCTGGGATTACTATACTTGTCTGTAAGACCCTATAGGTACCGCTAGGTTCGCGCCTTCTATACCCACGTGGGGGAAGGAGTTTCAGCGGCACGCCGTCCGATCTGGCTCCACTCGGGGACACCCGTACCTCATGATGTGTATTGTTAGGAGCAGCTGAAAGTCCATAAGGCATGAGAGTAGAGGCGTTGGCGATGCGATGGAGAGTGTGTGTAGTGCGTGAGGCAGGTTCTGGCGACGCTGGGGGTGCTGGCGGGCGCCGAAGGGCACGAAGCGACGCGGCAGCGTCCAGTGACACCGGCGGAAATGCGTGTAGTGTGTGTTGCAGATACCGCCGATGCTATTTGCATGGACGGGCGCTTTCCTCGGCGTAAAGAGGCGCGGCGGTGATGGCCAGCGACATTGGCCGTCTACTACTCTCAATGGATTACAAATACGCGAAGCACGGAGCTACCACTGTGGCCCTTATGGGACAAGGTAGAATCGCCGAAGACCTGGACAATCCCCGTGGGAATGCCTCTTCGACGGGCTCTGGCCCGATGTCCCAGGATGGGAGGATGAGGGCTCGCGTATATGACGGAATTCCTGAACCACGTGGAGAGGCTATCTTAGCTGCGCCTCATCCTTCCTCCCCAAACCTGGCACACGGGTCGGCGCTTCAACATAAGGCGAGCGGCGCTATATGGCAGATGGCACCGCTGCCTCGACGGTACCGGCGGGTAGATCGGTAGGACAAGGACGGGCGTAATCTGATTGTCTGGGGGCTCTCAGAACGCGCCAATCTACAGGAGATCGCCTCCAAAATGAGCGGTCTTGGTCTGGTGGTCCCGGTAATGGAGTGGCAAGGCCAGCGAATGTCTCGTCACCTGGAGCTGGTCTACGAGGACGATGACAGCAGGCAGACGGCGTTGCAGCAACTCAAACATCTCAAATTCTTCGGCAGAGGGGTCAATGTGGCCCTTGGGCGCAGGTTCAGGGACAGGGAACGTGTCCGAAGGCTTATTCGCATCCATCTGGGTGGGGAAGCGGCGGTCCGGAAGGAGGAAGCTGCGACGGGATATCGCGTCTTACCTCTGCATGAAGAATGTGTCGATGATGTGCAGGTGGTGTCTTCGGAATTGGCTGCCGATGCACCTAAGTGTCTGAGTGTGCTGATGTGCATGTGGTGCCCCTGCATTCGGCGGCCAGTGCAGTGGGGGACCAACCTGCGCAAGCACCTGCAGAGGGGGGCAGCACGAGGGCGGAAGCCAAGCGCGGCCGTCGGGTCCGGAAACGAGCCAAGAAGCACCGCTCCAAGCAGTTCGATACCGGCTTCAAGCTACTCGTCGCGAGTCACAACTGGCAGGGTAAAACGGGATACGACAACGTAGGCACGGCGGAATGGGCATCATTCTACAAGCACGAGGGCTGGCTAGTCATCGGGGCTCAGGAGCACCGCATGGGCAAGAAGCAACTTTCCAAATGCAGCCTGGATGGATTCCGGATTTTTGGAAAACCTGCGGAGGTCAGCGAGAAAAATCGCTGCAAGGGTGGGGTTCTATTCGCGGTGGCTAACTTCCTTGGTCCGTATTGCAACCTGGTGTCAGCCCCCGTCGACCACCGGCAGCAAGTGTGGCTGCGTATCGCCTCGGGTGTTACCGGCGCTCACGATATCTATGTGGGCAACGGCTACTTTCCCCAGGAAACGCAGGAAGAAGAGTCGTCAGAGGCGTATGCGGCCTGGCAGGCAGCTATAGCTTTTTTTGGAGCCAAAGGTCTTGTGGTCACGGTGGCGGATGCCAACGCGAAGCTCGGGCCGGCATGCAGCCGAAAAGAGGAGGGCATCGTCGGTCAGCACGGGGAGGTCGATGATAAGGGAGCACCGGTACGTTCGGAGAACGGCAAGAGACTCGCGGCTGTCCTCGTCGCTTCGGGACTGCGAAATCTGAGCGGCTTCTCGTGCCCAGTGGAAGGGTCCTACTGGTGGTCCCGGCGTGAGCAGCGCGGCATGGGCACAGGCAAGCACCTCCTCGATTACATCTGCGCGTCGCCTGGCTTGGCATCTGGAGCAAAGTTCGGAGTATGCGAAGATGATCTTGATACGGACCACAAGGCAGTATGGGCCGAACTGACGTGGAGCGGCCAGCGC
>WBZZ01003764.1:25000-27500 GCA_019918135.1 Paulinella micropora | reverse complement strand
TTTCTGTAGCGCTTGTACGATTACACTGAGCCAGTCTGTGTTTTTGATGTTATTATTATTATTATTATTATTATTATTATTATTATTAGTAGTAGTAGTAGTAGTAGTAGTAGTAGTAGTAGTAGTAGTAGTAGTAGTAGTAATGATAATGATAATACTTACTGTAGCGCTTGTACGATAACACTGAGCCAGTCTGTGTTTTTGATGTCATTATTATTATTATTATTATTATTATTATTATTATTATTATTATTATTATTATTATTACTATTTTTATTATTTGGGGAGTACATAGGCCATCGGTCCCTTTCCATGGGCTGATTGGTATAAAGCTCCTAGAGAAATGTTCTATGCCGTCACTTCCTTTATTCCACCGATTGGTGTGGAGACTTTCCTTATGGAATGGAGGACTGGATGCACATGGCCTTTTGGCTCAGCAATTGGCAGACGATACATACTTATTATTATTATTATTATTATTATTATTATTATTATTATTATTATTATTATGATTATTATTATTCTTATTCTTATTATTATTATTTTAAACTGTGACGCCAACTCATAACCCTTTGGTGGTAGATGCTGGGGAGGAGGGTCGTTGCGCGCGTAAAAGATCTTAAACTCCGCATATGCTGGTTGATAGCCCAGGACCCAGCAGACACCAGATTGGTATGGGTGGGGTTTCGAGGCAGCTCTAGCAACCGCGCTTGGTGTATGCACTTGCACATTCGGTGACGTCTTGCAAGAGGTTGCTGGGACTGCGGAATAACCTCGGCTTAGTGCAGTCTTGCCCTCAGGAGCTCCATCGGTGGCCCCGATCATCAGGCGAGAGACTGACACGGGGGGGTGGAGGACCTCGAACAAGGGTATTGGAGGCTTATGTCCGTTGAGGATATGCCATTAGCTGCATCAGTACGCCTCAGATATAGTATTATTATTATTATTATTATTATTATTATTATTATTATTATTATTATTATTATTATTAATGATAATAATGATAATACTTTCTGCAGCGCTTGTACGATAACACTGAGCCAGTCTGTGTTTTTGATGTTATTATTATTATTATTATTATTATTATTATTATTATTATTATTATTATTATTATTATTATTATTATTATTATTATTGGACACCGTGATAGCCCAGTGGTCAAGTTATTATTATTATTATTATTATTATTATTATTATTATTATTATTATTATTATTATTATTATTGGACACCGTGATAGCCCAGTGGTCAAGTTCTACCATCTGGGCCCTGTCGCCAGTTCGATTCCCGTCGGTGCCACCAGTATTTTCATTGAACATACCGGTCCGTCTGGAAGTGTTGGAACTGCCCTTGCGGGGGTGTCATTAGAGCCTATCGTCAATTCTTCGTACTCCCCTCACGGGTGAGACGATGGAGGCGCATGTGCAGATTTGCATCAGCCATTGACAGAGAAGCACTATTATTATTATTATTATTATTATTATTATTACTATTATTATTATTATTATTATTATTAATGATAATAATACTTACTGTAGCGCTTGTACGATAACACTGAACCAGTCTGTGTCTTTGATATTATTATTATTATTATTATTATTATCATTATTATTATTATTATTATTATTATCATCATCATCATTATTATTATTATTATTATTATTATTATTATTATTATTATTGTTATTATTGTTATTATTAATGATAATCATAATACTCACTGTAGCGCTTGTACGATAACACTGAGCCAGTCTGTGTTTTTGATGTTGTTAAGACCGACCACACCAGGCAAATAGTCAGTCCCTACATACCATGTATAACATATAACATACACATATGATACGTCAGATACATAAGATAAATAACATACAGAAGATATACGGAAGATAAACCGCGTACATCAGATACTTAGCATGCAAAACATATATAACTATACATAACATTCATAACATATGATGTACACAACATAAACAGCAAATAACGTACATAACATAGTATTACATACATTACATACCGTCTAGTGCGTGTACGAAGGTTTTGTTATTTCGCAACCAGCGGATCTGCCACACACCAACAATGACCATGATAATGGTCACGATCATGATCATGATACAATGATATCGATAACCATAATGATATTGATAGTGATAATGATATCAATTATCAGTATCAGTATCATAATCATATTCATAATCATAATCATAATCATAATCATTATCATCATCATTATCATTATCATTATCATACGAAGGTTTTGTTATTGCGCAACCAGCGGATCTGCCGCACACCAACAATGACCATTATCACTATCATTATCATTATGGTTATCGATATCATTATATAATCATGATGACGATGACGACGACGACGACGATGACGATGACGATGACGATGACGATGACGATCACTATCACTATCACTATCACTATCACTATCATTATCACTATCACTATCATTATCACTATTATTATCATTATCATTATCATTATCATAACCCTCGT
>WBZZ01003764.1:10000-12500 GCA_019918135.1 Paulinella micropora | reverse complement strand
GAATATTCATTTTTTCTGGATTTCTTGAATATTTTGCGTACAGGTCCTACCTGGGCGAGTAAGAACCTCGGTGTTTTCATATGCATGCGTTGTGCTGGGATCCACCGTAGCTTAGGCACCCATATAAGGTCTCTCTCTCTCTCTCGCGTATCCCTTGTGTGTGGCTGTGAGTAGCGTGTATGTGTGTATTGTGTGTGTGTGTGTTATGTTGTGTTATGTTATGTTATGTTATGTTTTGTTTGTATGTATGCAGGTATGCATACATGCATGTTATGTTATGTTATGTTACGTTATTTATGTTATGTTGTGCATGCATGCATGCATGTATGTTATGTTATGTTCTGTTATGTATGCATGCATGCGTGCATGTATTTATGTATGTACTTATGTACATATGTATGCATGTATGTATGTATTTTGTGTGCGCACGTATGTTCATATGTTCGTGTGTGTTTGTTGTGTTGAATGTATGATTGGTCTGCTCATGGCTAGTGAACAGCCCAGGATTTATGTATGTATGTATGTATGTATGTATGTATGTACATACGTATGTACGTACGTATGTATGTATGTATGCATGTATGTATGTACGTACGTACGTACGTATGTACGTATGTACGTATGTATTGTATGTATGTAAGTGTATGTATGTATGTATGTATGTATGTACATTGTATGTATGTATGTATGTACGTACGTACGTGCGTACGTACATACGTAGTACGTATGCACGTATGTATGTACGAATCTATGATGTATGTATGTATGTATGTATGTATGTATCATCTCAATGGATAAGTGGCAAATACATACATACATACATACATACATACATACATACATACATACGCACATACGTACGTACATACATACATACGCACATACGTACGTACATACATACATACATACATACATGTTGTCCTTTAGTGAAGTGCGCAGTATTTCAATGGATAAGTGGCAAATGGAGTGGGTACAGGTATCTATCTATCTATCTATCTATCTATCCACCCATCTCTCTCTCTATCTATCTATCTATCTATCTATCCATTTATCTATCTCTCTCTCTCTCTATATATATATATGTTGTGTAGACAATTGAAACGTTATATGGTCTTACGTTATATGTACGGATTGGAAACTTTATGTGTTGTATAGGACATGGAAACATATGGTCTTGCGTTGTTGTATGTTGTATAGAAAATTGAAACGTTATGTGGTCTTACGTTGTTATATGTACGGATTGGAAACTTTATATGTTGTATTGGACAATGGAAACGTTATATGGTCTTACGTTGTTGTATGTTTTATAGACAATGGACAGGATTGGAAACACCAAGGCCAATGCGTACTATGAAGCCAAGTTCTCTCTCTCTCTCTCTCTCTCTCTCTCTCTTTCTCTCTCTCTTTCTCTCTCTCTCTCTCTCTGTGTCCCCCTCTCTCTCTTTCTCTCTCTCTCTCTCTCGATATATATATATATATATATATATATATATATCATGTTGGCGTGATGTTGATTGAATAGGATGCCACCACAAGCAAGTTTGCCCTCTATCTATCTATCTATCTATTATCTATCTATCTATCTATCTATCTTTTGCAAGGACTACATCCTTTTGCGATATATCATCTATCTATCTATATCCATATCTAGCTCTATCTAGCTCTATCTATCTATCTATCTATCTATCTTTTGCAAGGACTGCATCCTTTTGCGATATCTCATCTATCTATCTATATCCATATCTAGCTCTATCTAGCTCTATCTATCTAGCTCTATCCATCTATCTATCTATCTATCTACCTACCTACCTACCTACCTATCTACCTATCTATCTATCTATCTATCTATCTATCTATCTATCTATCTATCTTCCCTTCCGTGCAAACATCACGGCTTAGCTGGGCATCGGGTTAATACTTTACCCACAGACTTCCTGGTTGACGAAATCAGAAGCTCCTTTTTTCTGACATTAGTCGATATTTCATCAGTTGATCTTATCACTTACTCTACGGAATGAACCAAGGCCACTTGAGGTGTCACTGACCCTCTCTTGGGCTTGATTTTTTGAAATGGGTGCCATCTGTCGACAGACAGAGAATTAGGGGATGGTGTGGGTGTGCTGGGCCCGTGGTGGGGTGCCTTATGTGTGCCTAGCCATACGCCTATAAGTCATATGCCGAAATAGCGACGGGAAGCACAATCCTGTTCCCTCAGGGTGCCCTTTCTCGCTTGTTGAGCCCGGAATAAAACCCACAGTTCTCTGTCGGTTTATACTAGACTGTCGAACAGTCTCGAAACTCCATCTGCTTACTGGGCCCTCTGTAATGGAGGTGGGAGCTCGTTCTGCAAGGGGCGCTTTATGGAACGAGCCCTGGCCCCGCCTGGTACTAGGAAGCTTTGGTATTGCCTGTATCAGTCCCTTCCGTGCAAACATCACGGCTTAGCTGGGCATCGGGTTAATACTTTACCCACAGACTTCCTGGTTGACGAAATCAGAAG
>WBZZ01003763.1:0-32502 GCA_019918135.1 Paulinella micropora | reverse complement strand
AAGGCCCACCCCCCCCCTCCCAACACCCCCGCCCACCACCCTCGGCCAAAAAGCTTAGATTCACCTGAAAGTGCTAAAAAAATGTAAAGAAAAAAATTTGGGGGGATCAGCGTGAAAATGGCGTTGTTCTTACAAGATCCCCCCGGAATCCGGCGAATTTCGCGACAAGTGCGCCGGAAGTTACGGGTAACGGATTTTCTCCGACATTTGCGGCACACAAAAAAGAATTTTTTTTGATGAAGGACATTTCGGCAATAAATGTTTAGCAACAGAAAATTTTTCGGGAGACGCCGGCGGGCGGGGAATTTTTTTGCACCTTTAATTTTTTCCCCGCCCGACCTCGTCTCCCGAAAAATTTTCTCTGGCTGCCTTTTAATTGCCGAAATGTCCTTTGCAAAAGAATTTTTTTTATTGGCTTTGATTTTGTGGTAAATTTCGCGGCACCTGTGAAAAACGCCGCAATTTGTGGACACTCCAGATCGACCGCAAATTGCGGCACCGCAATAAAATTTTTTTTGATGAAGGACATTTCGGCAATACATGTTGAGCTACAGAAAAATTTTCGGGAGACGAGGGCGGGCGGGGAATTTTTTTTTACCTTTTAATTTTTTCCCCGCCCGCCAGCGTCTCCCGAAAAATTTTCTGTAGCTAAATTTCCAGTGCCGAAATCGCTCAAAAAAAACTTTTTTACACAGGTTTGATAATTCGGTAAATTTCGCGACAAGTGCCACAGGCGCCGATAATTACGGACAATTGCACTTTTACCGCAATTTTCGGCGCTTTTCCCCTGATCCCGGTATTGCCTTTTTTTGGGGAGGGGGGGTGGGAAGAAGAGAACGGGTAACAGACGGATCGCAGGAGAGGGGGGGGGGGCCGGCGCGGAAAGGGGGGGGGGTGACACTTTGCATTAATGAGAGTCTGGTACCCAGGAAAACAAAGAAATCTTTTTTCTGTTTCGATGGGAAGTAGTGGGCAGACAGGACGCCGCACCATGCATCAGATTTTGGGGCTTCTGGCAGGCTGTTGGGCGCTGCTGGAAATCCTGGGCCTAGCGCTAGCGCGCCCCGCACCGTACGGGGCGCCCTCCTTGATCGTGATCTACAGCGCGCCTGGGCACTTTGAGCGGCGCCTGGCCATCCGCCGGACGTGGTGCTCTGCCGCCAGCCTGCTGCCCAGCGGCTCGAGGTGCGTGTTCTTGCTTGGACGCACGGGGCCCGAGGCGCGGCTGGCACAGGTTCGACAAGTCCGCCGGGCCATTCCCCGACTTACAAATGTTTGTGACAGGAAAACCAGCTGTTTGCCGACTTGGTGCTGGACGACACTTTTGTTGATACGTACCAGCATTTGTCTTTCAAGCTGCTGAGCATGCTGGCCGGTTCGCAGCGGTGGCGTCGTCCTGGCGAGTTGTGTCTGGTCAAGGCCGACGACGACGACTACATCGACACGCGCGCGCTGTTTGACCTATGGTTTTCTTTCCTTCTCATTGTTTGTTGTTGTGTGCGACGCCGAACGCGAGAGGGCCGCCTGTGTGTGTATTCTTTTTTCTTGGTTTGGTGAAGCCGGCGAGCACGCGCCGACGAGGTGGTGGGTAAGGTGGCATTGTTCCACCGGCAAAGGCGTGGCGAATCTTTCCGCGGGCGCTGCTACAATCAGTCCGCGGGTAATACCTACTTTGAATACTTTCCCTTGGGCCCGGTCATTGTGCTGCCCTTCGCGGCCGTGGAGGCGCTGGACCTGGTCATGCTTAGGTGCCCCGCAGACTTCGGCTCTGAGGACGACGTCATGCTAGCTTACCTTGCCAAGCTCGCGGGTTTGCGGCTGTTGGCCATGCAGCACCTGTCCCCCTCCTCCACCCCCCCCCCCCGCTTCCTTTTGTGTGTTTTTTTTCTTATTTCCCTTTCTTTTCTTCTCCATACCCTGCCCGCTTTTTTTTTCTTTTGTGTTCCTGGTCCGCGCGCAGCAGCACTAGTTGTTGTTGTTTTCTAGGCTTTGATTTTTTCTTTAGGTTCACGGGTACGCGGCACACTAGCAACGCGTCCTCGTGCTGGCTGCGCCGGGGTGCTTCAATAGCTATTAGCGACCTGTCGGCGGGGGACATGGCAAGGATCCACCGGGAAATGGCTTTCACTGTCTACTGGCCCTGCCTGCCCAGGCACACTCTGCTAGGGTCGTACCTTGCCACGTCGCACTTCTTCGGTGTGATTGTTTGTGTTTTTGTAGTTTGTACAAGAGCGCAGAGACTAGGTGGCTCAACTGGCACCTGTCGTAGAACGGCGACGAGAATATATAAGCTGCAGCACGAACGCTTCGTCTGTCCACCAGGCAAGGTCCTTTTGGCTAACGACATGGTTTAGAAACGTAGCGGCCCGTTGTGCCCCGGACGGCTCCTACGCACTGACCTTAATTTTGCTTACAATAAAAAAAACTCAACGGGGCTCCCTTGCGCTCAAAGCCGCTCCCTCCCTCCCTTTTCTTCTGTTGCCAGAGGATGTGATGTGGGGCCTCTAGAGACTGTTCGCGTGTTCTGTCCTCCGTCTGTACGAATCTCTAAATTTTCAGAATCAATCCGTTTATATCTTTTTTTTAATAACAATTCCGAACGTCTGTGCTACTACTACTACTACTACTACTACTAGGCTTTGTCAAGCCAGCCAGGCTCGTGGATCACGCAATAGAGATTATCGTCCAGTGCTTGTGCACAGCAGCCGTCCTGCCTGCAGATGGGCAGCGAGGGCCGCGTCCTTGCCAAAAAGAGCCCCGACATAAACGAGAGCAGCTCCTCCTCCTCGCCTCGTACTCAACCAGACGCTCCTGTCTAACAAAACCAAAGTACATATTGTGCGCCTAGGTATATGACGACAGGCAGTCATTCATTTCGCCAGCGAAGAGGGAGAGGGGGGAGAAACCTGTTCTTGCGCAGACATCCCCCCAATGTCAAAATGTTTTTAAGCTGACAGGCTGTTTCAGCCTTTACTTTACTTCTTCGGGACACACACCAACACACACACACATTCATAAGCGCGCACACACAGACAAACACACACAGATACACAAATACACACACACAAACACACACACAAACACATACAGAAAAACACACAGACACAGACACACACAACACATTCATAAGCGCGCACACACAGACAAACACACAGACACAGACACACACAAACACATTCATAAGCGCGCACACACAGACAAACACACAGACACAGACACACACAAACACAGACACACAAACACACACACAAACACACAGACACAGACACACACAAACACAGACACACAAACACACACACAAACACACACACAGACACACACAGAAAAACACACAAACACACATATTAATAAGCGCACGCACACACACAGACAAATACACACACGCACACACACATATTCATAATCGCACACACACAAACACACACACACAGACACAGACACACACAGACACACACACAAACACACGCACACACACACATATTCATAAGCGCACTCACACACACAAACCCTAACCACAAACAGACAATCACACAAACCTCAAACACAGACAATCACACACAGACAAACACAGACACACACACAAATTTCATTGACACACATACACACATACAAGCACCCACATGCACACACGTTCAAAAACTCCATTGACACACACAGGGTGAGTGTACCTTTGATCCAACAAAGAGACTCTGAGGGGGGGGCCAACCTTGCAGAGAGAGGTTGGCCGACATCAGTGAGCTCAATGTTGGCTCAATGTTGGCACTTGACAGCATTGGGCAAAACCAATGTTGATAGCATTGAGCAAACCCAATGTCAACATTGGGTTTGCGCAATTCTGTCAACATTGGGTTTGCCCAATGATGTAGGTGCGGCCCCCCCATCCCTTCGACAGCCCATTGGGCGAACCCAATTCTGCCAACATTGGGTTTGCCCAATGCTGCCAACATTGGGTTTGCCCAATGATTTCGGCATCGCAGGCCCCCCTTCGATTACAGCACATTGAGCAAAACCAATGTTGGCAACATTGGGGTTGCGCAATTCTGCCAACATTGGGTTTGCCCAATGATTTCGGCATCGCAGGCCCTCCCCTCGATTACAGCCCATTGGGCGAATCCAATGCTGCCAACATTGGGTTTGCGCAATGGCGAGCCCATTGCGCACACCCCCGGATTGGCCACTCTGCCGCAACCAATGTTGACAGCATTGAGCAGAGCCAAAAGACTGGAGAGGGGGGCCTAAAAAAGAAAGGCTGTATCTGCATAGAGCCTTTAGTTGCCTTTACTAGAACGGGGAGAGGGTTGCAGCGGGGGAAAAAGTGTAGGTAAGGTTTTTTTCGCAGACAAACAACACACACACAGACACACGCGTACACAGTCAACTCTCCTTTTTTTACACACACACACGCAAATTCACACAACCAGACACACACGTGGCTGAGAGCGAACAAGAACGGTCCCGGCAGAGCTGGCCGTGCTCGCTCTTCCAGTGTGCCTTCTGGCACTCCCGGCCGCAGTACGTAGAGGCAACGGGCACACTTGCGGAAACGTACCTCCGCCGGCGGCGGCGGCGGCTGCTTTTGCAGTGAGCAATCATCGTTATAACAATTGTCGGCCTGTGACAAGGAGCAAAAACAAAAAAAAAGCAATTTCTGAATGTATTGCCGACTGCCTTTTCTTTCCTCCCTTTCTTGAGTGCATTCGTGTGTGTGTGAGTGAGTAATTCTTTATGATCTCGTGTGATTATCTGTGTCTCCCTCCCTCTCCTCCTGTCTTCTTGAACAGCGGGGCCAAAGAAGCCAGCACCATGAGCACTACCGCCGCCACCACGGCCCAGGCCGACCAGACAGAACGCAGGCCCGACCCTTCCCCAACCTCTTCTCCGTTGCGCAAGAAGGCGCGCCTGCCATCTCCGCCGACCGCTAGCAGGCCTGTGCTGGCGGAATAAGACCTGGTCCTGATTACGCGTGGGAACGACACGGTTGCTTTCTGTGCCCAGCGCCGCCGCAGTCGGGCCTGTTGGGAAAAATCCACCTCGACAGAAGCCAAGGTCGAGGCCTTAGGCCAAAGAGTTCAAGCGGCGCCGTTGCTTCGCGGGCTTTTCGGGGCCCTGGCGGGCGCCTGTGCGCTGCTGCACCCTCTCGCTGCAGGAAGTAAACGCTGTTGCGAGTGGAGAATTGTTGTGCGACGAGCGGTCTGGTGCGAGTGGCGCTGTTTGCGAAGAATTCGGACGGCAGCTGAACAAAACCTCGACCAAGGCCAGTGTACAAAATGTCAAAGCTTTAGTAAAAAAAACATGTCGTTTACTTCTCTTAATAAATACAAGGTTGCCAAAGCATGGGTTACGACAGGCAGCCTCCGAGTAGCAACAGCGCTAGCGTGTGTATTCAGCCAAAACCCCCCCCCCCCACCCTGCTGTCGCCAGTCTGTCTGTGCCGGGGCTCTTTTGTTCCCAGACCACGGGGGCCCTCTCCCGCCCGTGCCTTGGCAAGTGGGGGGGGGGGGCAAGAATGCACTGGCACCGGCCACACCCCCCCCTCGCCAGAAAAGAAAATCTCCGGCAGGCTGGCTTTTTTTGCCAAAAAAGAAGTCTTGCCACGCCATGCACCAGGCAAGAAAGAAACGTGGTAGCCGCCACCGCCGCGCGGCGGGACAGTGGGCGCTACTTGAACGGGCGGCCCGCCAACCAGCTTGGTTTCCCGGGCTGTTCGAGCTGTGCCTGGCCCAAGACACGACGGCCGACGCGCGGGTTTTGGTGCGGGCCGGGCTGCACTTCTTTGAGCAACACCCGCCGCCACGCCCGACGGCGCGCCCGCGGTTCGAGAGTCTCCTGCGGCTGGTGGCGAACCAACCCTGGCACGACGACCTCGACACGCTCCGCCGCGTCGTGGTGCTGCTGGAGGGAGTGCATTTGCAGTGGGTAGACATCGGCGCCAGGGCCAGGCTGCTGGCGCACGACCTGCCGAACGCCGACTTCAACGCGTTGTTCGACCGCGACCCCGTGTGCGTTCTGACAGTAGCACATGACAATCGCGAGCTCAGGCAACGTTGCCGGCTCGCCAGCGCGCGCCGACAGGCAGTCCACGACGTGCTGAACTATTTCGAGCGAACCTTGCGCTGGGCGCTCGAGTGGCCCGGCGCCGGCGAGCCGTTGGTGCCCTGCCGGCGCTGGCCCGTGCTGGGCGCCAATGTATCTGCCGGGCGCTGTTACGTCGCGACCGGGCGCTGGTCCATAGCTAGGCTGCACTGGCTGGCGCTGGGACTCTCGACGTTGGCGACTAGGCAGGGCAGACTCGGCGGCGTGGGGCTACCATCGGCGGCCGCCGCGTTCGCCTGGAGCTACGCGGCCGCCCGCACACACTGCGCCTTTGCCGGCTGCGACGTCGACGCCAGCGCCCCGCTGACCCTGCACTATGTGCCGGTTCGGTGGCCGCGCGTGCTGGGCTGGGACGACGCCATCGTTGTCGCACCCGATCACGCCTGGGTGCTGCGGTGGTGGCTGCGCGCCATAGGCGACGTAGGGCGGTTCGACTGGCAGCGCAACGTGGGCTTCAGGAACGGCCGCGTGTTCTTCGGGCTGGGCTTGCTGGCGTCGTGGGACCCACGTTTGGGCACCGGCATCGGCGCCAGCGGCAACGTTGTGCTGCAGAAGCTGCACGAGTTCCGGTACGGACATTCCCGGCCGTTCAAACGGCTGTGCCCGCGCAGGATCCTTTGGGATCTCGACGAGGCGACGACCACTCTTACATCTGAGGACCTAAGACAGTACAGCACGTTCCTCGTCAGCCGGCGCTCGGTCGACACGCGTTTACACTGCGTAGTCTGGTTCGCGAATGCCGGCTGCTGGCACTACTACAACCCCGACAGGCCCGCTACGCTGTTCGAGCGCGGCTGTCTGGCCGAGACACTAACCGGCTGTCTGTCTGTTCGGCCGCAGGTTCAGGCAGCAGATGCGTGGGGCACGCCCGACCAGGACGGCAGCGAGCGCAGCTGCTTCTTGCTGTCGTTGGCCCGGGCGCTGATGGTCGCGCACAGCCACGACCCCGGGGACCTGTCGTACAACAGACGAATCGGCCACCCCTGGCTGCTACTGGTGTCTTGTATCTGGCGGGGCCTGCTGCTGAAGGACGAGGAGAGGACCCTGTGGCTGACGAATGGTCCTACCCGCGCTGAAATGCTACAGAGGCTGTTTGCGCCCCTGGACTGCCGCGCACCTGACTTCAAAGGGCTGGGCGCGCGAGTGAGAGACTGTTCCGGCAGGAATGGGGCGGTAGTAGAGTGACGAGCCCGACTTTTTTTTTAATCTTCCTGTGAACGCAGCGAGTTCGTTTGTTTAATAACAAAAAAAAAACGTCTGTTCATCCCACTAACCACAACAACATCACCGCGGAGGCCGTCTGCCAGTACATGTACTGAGCGCCGTCATCAGCTTCGTTGGCGATCGTCGGCCCGTCAAACAGACGAACGAAGGGCGCCTCTACTATCAGCAGCCGGTGAGGGTGGTTATGTCCGCGCTGCTGCTGCAGCGGCACGACTGGCACGCCGGCCACCATGCAGCGCAGTCTTTCCCAGGCCGGACGCAGCAACACAGACGCCGACACGTAGCGGCGCCTCTCGGTGCCGTCCGGGGCCAGGCACACGTACACTACCCCGCCCTGCTCGCCGAGCGGCGCCAACGACACTAGTTCGCGGTTGAGCGCGTCGCCTTTTTCTTTCCTGATGAAGGACATGTACGCGTTCAGGCGCCGGTGTTGAGTCGCGAACAAGGAGCCCTCGCGGCAGAGCCGGCCGTGCTCGCCCTTCCAGTGTGCCTTCTGGCACTTTTGGCTGCAGTACGTAGCATAGAGACAGCGGGCACACTTGCGGAAACGTACGTCGGCCGGCTGATCGTGGAGCGGGCAACTCTCATGATAACATCTGTCGATCAGGTTGCGGGCCATTTTACCTGCTGTGGTCATGAGCAAAAAAAAAGAAAAGAGTTTTTCTGAAGGTCTTGTCTATCTCCCGGGGGGGGGGGGGTAAAGGCGCGAAGGCCCCCCCCCGCCAACATTGCGCAGCCCAATGTGGGCCAGCCGCAAAAAGAACTGGGGGGGGGGCCTTGCACCTTTCCCATCCCACAACAACAACTAGCGAGATTTCTTTTTCTGTCTAACTGCTTTCTGTCTGTATATATACTTTCTTTCTGATCTGCACTTTTTCTCTCTCTCTCTCTTCCGCTCCGCCTTGTATTTTGCTTTGGATAACTGGTGTGTGTGTGTGTGGCCCAAAGATTTTTTTTATTAAAAAAGCCATTTTTACAGCTCAGCCTGTTGTTGTTTTTTTTTCTTGGTTATCTACGGTTAGGTCGGGCAATTGGTCACGGCCGGCCGGATCCCGCTAGGCCACGCGCCGAGGTCCTGGTGGAAGGCGCAGGCCCTGAGCAGCATATAGCTGGTGTCGGTGACCGCCCCCACGTTCCAACCGCTGATATCCCGGTTGAAGCTCTTGGCATCCTTAAAGGTCCCGCTCAGGGTCGTGACCCGGCCCACGTCCCAGCCGCTGAGGTCGCAGTTAAAGCTCATGGCATTCGCGAACGTGTTAATAAGCTCGGTCACGGCCGTAGTGTTCCAGTACAAGGGCTGGTTGAGCATGCGCGCCCAGGACAGCATCTTGTACAAAGAACCCCGCAACGGAACGTCCCAGTCCCGGAGGTCGCCCACCAGGCTGCGTGCGCCGCGCGGAAGTTGTCCACGTAGCGCAGGGCCTGGGTGCCCGTGATGGGCGCCACGTACGACAAGCTGTTCAGGTCGGAATAACTATCGCTGTAAAAGAGCGAGTTGCGGTAAGCGCCGTAGACTGAGGTGTCCGGCTGGAACGATGATTCGGCCGTGGTCAGGCTCACGTTGCCCCACGAGTTGATGGCTACGACACCCAGGACGCTAGTGCCGATCCGCCGCAGGCCGTGCAGGTCGCCCCGGATCCGCAGGATGAACACCTGGTCGTTCGGGTACGCGCCCGAATTTTTGGTGCAGCTCGAGGTGCCCGGGGCCTGCGTGCACGTCTGCGTCGTGCCGTCGCCCCAGTCGACCGTGAAGGTGTGTGCAGGAATGCTGGTGACCACGGCCGGGTCCAGATACCTCAGCGACGGCGTGCCCCCGTAGCCGCTGTTGACGATGAGCACGAATTCGGGCTCGCAGAGCGCGGCGCGCGCTTGCTCGCGCACGCGCGTGCGCGCAAAGGCCCACAGGCAGGCGCCCCTGCCCGCGGGCAACTGTGTGGCCCAGGCGCTCAGACCGTGCGTGTACGACTCGGCACCCTGCAGCAAGTTGTCCCACAGCTGCAGGCCCCGGACGTCCCACCCCGCCAGGTCCTGCGTAAAGCCCATGGCGTGGTTGAAGGCGGCGGTCGCGTTGACCAGCGACCGGGTGTCCCACTGCCCGACGCCCGGGAAGGAGCCGTTGGTGACGGCGAACGCGAACGCCAGGTCCCTGGCCGCCGACATGTTCCAGGCGCCGAGGCCCGCCGTGTCCAGCAAGAAAGACTCGGCGAACACGTACGACGCGTCGGTCACGGCCGACGTGTCCAGCGCGCTCACGTCCAGCACGGCGGCGAGCGAGTCCAGGCAGCTGAAGGACCGGTACAAAGACCTGAGGCCGGTCTGCGCGGGCAACGGCGCGACGCGCTGCAGCTCCACCAGGTTCTGCAAATGTCTGCCGGCCGTGGGGTGCAGGTCGATGTCCCCCCAGTCGTCGATGGCCACTAGGTGAGCCCCCGCCGGTTCGGCGGGCTCGACGGTGCCGCCGCCGCACGCGCAGCAGGCCTGCGACGCCCCGAGCCCGCCTACCCAGGCGTACCACGAGCCCGCGTACCAATTGCACAGGTTGGAGTAAGAAGAGCCCGCTGTCTCGAACTGGTACTGCGGGCACGACTGCCCGGCCTCGTCCAGCCACACCTGCGGGTAGTAGTCGGCGCAGCGCGTGCCCGTCGCGTACAGCATGCTCCAGCCCAGCACGGGGCCCGTCAGCTGCACTCGGTAGAAGCCGCGGGCGGCAAACGTGTGGCTGCAGGCCTGGCCGTTGTTGGTGCACTGCACCGCGGCCGAACCGTCCCCCAGTCCACGCTGAAGGTCGACTGCTGCAACCGCCGCCCGGCGGTCGCGCCGCCCAGCGGCAGCTGGTACGTCGCGCCGGCGCTGGTGACGCTGAGGTTCAGCCAGGCCGCCGGCGGGCCCGGGCTGGCGGTCGGGCTCGCGGTGGGGCTGGCGGTGGGGCTGGGGAGGCCGTCCGGCGGCGGAGTATGGGGACAGTAAGCCACGGCACACAGCGCGCCCGCACACAGACACCAGGCCAGCCAGGGTGGCGTCCGGGAACGATTCGCACTAGACAACATCGTCGGCTGCTAGTTTTTGTCCGTGTTTTGTTCGGGGAGGGGGGGGGCTTAGCTAAGAGAGAAAAAAATGACACACCTTCAAGCTTTGGTGGGGAGGGTCGCTGCAAAGATTTTTCTTTTTAGGTTTATGTATTTTTGGGTGCTTTGTCAAAGAGAGCTTTTGCCATACTCGCACCTCTAAAAAACAACCTCTGCACACCCTCCTCCCCCCCCCTTTTACCCTTCACCCCTCCCCTTTTACCCTCACACTCTCCCCTCGCCCGCATGTCAAGGAAACCCCTCCCCCGCCCTTTTCCCCCCCTCCCCGGAAATCCCACCCCCTCGTTTTTGCCGTGATTCCATTCCCTCCACCACTCTTTTTCTTTGCCACCAGGGGGCCAAGGCCACGCGGGGCTCCAGGCCAAGGGGGAGGGGAGGGGGCCACCCACCCCCCCCCCCCTCTCTCTTTTCTCATACCCCGTCCGTTCTTGGCTTGGGGTGGCCGAAACTTAAATGCCAGCCCGAGCGTGCCTTACGAGGTGGACCGCACACTGTACTAAGCTCTGGGGGCTCTAGCTGTGCTGGGCGACGTGCGCGGCCGCACAGAGCGGGCAGACGGGCCGGGCGTTGCTGAACGTCAGCGTCACCAGCGCCGGCGCGACGTACGTGCTGCCGCTCGGCGGCGGCCAGGGCCAGCAACAGGCTTTCAACGTGGACTGGGGCGACGGCTCCGGCACGGCCAAGTGCACCAACGATGGCCTGCCCTGCCAGTACACCTACGCCGTCCGCGGCTTCTACGTGATCAAGATCACGGGCAGAGCGCTGGGCTGGAGCATGCTGTACGCGCCCGGCTCGCGCTGCCACAACCAGTACCCGGCCGTGTGGACCGACAGGGCCGGGCGTTCGTGCGCGACGATCGAGAGCGAGCTGCGCTATGGCCCGCCGGAGGAGGCATGCCTGCGCTTTCCGACCAACTTGTACGCGGGGCTGGGCGGGCTAGGTGCTGCCGAAGCGTGCTGTGCGTGCGGGGGCGGCACCTTCGAGCCCGCCGAAGCCGCTGGCACGTCGCTGGTAGCAATTAACGACTGGGGCCGTATCGAGCTGCACCCGACGGCGGGCAGACATTTGCAGAACCTGGCGGCACTGGAGCGGGTCGCGCCGCTGCCCGCGCCGGCCGGCCTCACGTCGCTGCACTGGTCCTTCAGCGGCCTGGCCGCGCTGGCACTAGACGTCGGGGCGCTGGACACGTCGGCCGTCACGACGCTGTCGTACGTGTTCGCGGAGCTCAGGGGTTGATGGTCAGTGGCCTGAACCTGTGGGACGTGTCGGCTGTCACGACGGTAGCCTTCGCGTTCGCGGACACCGGCGCCTCTGCGTTCCCGGGCGTCGAGCTGTGGCGGACGGCGTCGCTGCTGGACGCGACCGCCGCTTTTAACCATGCCAGTGCGTGGGTGGCGGACCTGGGCAGTTGGAACGTCAGCGGCCTGCAGCGCTGGGACTACTTGTTGCAGGGCGCCAGCAAGTACACGTACGGCCTGGCGGCCTGGGCGCCGCGCCTGCCCGCGGGCAGGGGCGCTTGCCTGTGGGCCTTTGCGGGCACGCGCGTGCGGGAGGCCGACCGCGCGGCGCTGTGTGGCTCCGATTTCGTCATGACTGCATTTGCTGAGTACGACCCGAGCCCGCGCGCGCCGGAGCTTAGCTACCTGGACCCGGCCGTGGTGGCGATGGCCGCGCACACCTTCACGGTCGACTGGGGTGATGGTTCGGCGGTACAGACGTGCGTGCAAGCGCCGGGCGCGGCTACCTGCACGAAGGACTCGGGCGCGTACGCGGTGCGCGCGCGTGTGCAGATCAGGATCCGCGGCGCGTTGCACGGGCTGCGCCACCTGGGCTACAACATGTTGTGGGTGCAGGCGATCCACTCGTGGGGTAACGTGAGCCTGACTACTGCGGAGTCGTCGTTCCAGCCCAGCTATGTGTGGCAGAACGCACAACGCAACCGGCTCTTTTTCTGCGGCGCGGGGTCGTCGCTGTCGTACCTGTCGTACCTCGCACCAATCGCGGGCACACAGGCCCTGCGCTACGTGGACGCCTTCCGATGGTTCCTGAGCGGCGCACAGATTCTGGTGGGCGACCTGCGCGACTGGGACGTGCCGTTTGTCGGGGAGATGGCGTTTTTGCTCGCGGACGCGTGGAGGCTCAACCAGCCCTTGTACTGGAACACCACGGCCGTGACGTCGTTGTACAGAACGTTCTCGAGCGCGCGCAGCTTCAACGGGGACATCGGCGGCTGGGACGTAGGCAGCGTGACGAGCCTGGTCTGTGCCTTCTTCGAGGCCTCGGCCTTCAACCGGGACCTTAGCGGCTGGCGCGTGCGCGCCGACGCTCGCGCCAGTAACATGCTGGATTTTGGGCGCCTGGCCGGTAGCCGTGGCGGTGGCGCGCTGTTGATTTTTGGCGTGTGTAAATTGCTCTGTCTCGCGCCCCCCCCCCCCTGTATATTGTTCTCCGCTCCCTCCGCTCCTCGTCCGGCTGGGCGCGCGCACGGGGGGGTAGCAGGCTGGCTGCTGAGTTATTTTCTGAGTGAGCGCTCGCGGGGGCTGGAGGTGGGAAGGGGGCGGATGGAAGATCGGTTTTAAAAAAATCTTTGGGAGGCTTGTTTTTTTAGTTGGGTCCCTTCTCTGTAGTATTTTAAAGAGGGGCCCATGAGCGTGCCAAATCCAGATTACAGGACCCCACCGCTATACACATCAGAAGCCTCCTGGGCTCAAAGAGAACCTTATGACGACAAATATGATCACTGGCAAAAGCAAGAGCAAGAAGACGGGTCAGTGAAAGAGCGCTTTGCGGATTACTTCGCCGCTGTCTCGAAGTTGGAAACTTTGCAACAAAGACAGCTCATAGAAGGATCAGCCTCAGGCCAGTCCCACCATGTTATGTTGGTACCAGGGCAGGCCGTCCGACTCTGTATGCTTCCTGTAGTAACACGTGCGTGGTCGTCTTCTGATGGGCAGTGGACCCCCCGAAGTCTGACTGGCGAGGAGGCGGAGTCTTCCGCCCAAAGAATTCTGTCTGCCATGCAAGCAGATGCCCAATCTTTAGCTGCAAAAAAGGTTAAGCCAGCAAGCGATTTTCATTGGTACGTGGGCCCCTTAAGACTGTCTAGTTTCAAAGTTAAAGAAGACCTGGACGAGAATACTCTGGTGTTTGTTACCATAGAGTTTGTTGATCGCCTGTGTCGAACACTAAACGAGCGCTCGGTCTGGCCCGGAATCAAAGCTGCCGAAATCCAGGAGACCCTCGAGAGGTTCATTTGTCACGACCGAAAGGGAGGCCCGGCTATGGTGCCCAAACTCGTTTGGACAGATGTCAGTCACAACAACATCATGGTAGGCAAAGATCTGCGCCCGCTGATCGTCGATGCTGACCTGGAGTTCTTTGAAACTGAAGAGAAAGAGCGGAGCCTGGAGAGCCTAAACAAGCACGGATTTGTGTATCCGTTGCCAGCCAAGTTACAAGCAGAAGCAAACCTGCGGCCGTTAGTTATAATGCACTACTTGCAGCTGCTGTGCAGCGCACCCCCAGCAGCACGCGCAGACCCTAACTGGCGTAAAGCCATGCTTGGCAGGGGCGCGCTCACAGGCGAATACTTCGCCTGTGTCTACCTATACTACATCCTCAAGAGTGTAGTAAGCTGCCCAAAATGCCCCGAGACGTTCCCAGGCATGGGGATACTAAACCAAGCACTCACCGAATTCTACTCCACCGTGCAAGCAAGCGAGGCTTTCAGGGTTCTGCAGGAAGAAGGTAACACAGCAACGACGGTGCCAAAGGCCTCTGCTGGGACTGTGCCGGCTTGGTCGATACTGCGATGGTACAGGCTCTGGCAGGCTGCGGTCGAGCCTATTCAGGTGGGAAACCGACAGTTCTGCCCTCTGATTTCTCAAGAATCTCTCAACCGCTACTAGGGAAGCTAGCAGTGGAGACAGTCCCCCTCTCTCCAATGCACTTTCCTTTCTTTCTTGTTCTTTTTTTTTGGGGAGGGGGGGGGGGAAATGGTGATTGAAGTTTGGGAAAAACACTGTAAGGAGCAAACATGCAACGTAGCAAATTTTTTAATAAAAAACTTTGAAACAAGGGATCTTGAGGGGGAGGGGGGCCGGCCGACTAAAACAGAGAAACCACTCTTTTCCCCTCGTGTTTCTTTCTCTCTCTCTCTGTGTCCTGTGGGGAAGGGTGCAGGTGGGGAGGGGGTAAGGACAAGAACAACGCCTCTCCCCACCTTCTCCTTGCGGGGTTTGCGCAGCGCGGCCTTAATTGCTCCTAAAACTTTGTCCAAGAGTCCTTTTTTTTTGTATTGTTTCACAATAAATTCAGATTTCAAGGCCCTGAGACACCTCTCCCTCCCGACACCAAGAACAAGACGAGCTATGCTCTGGACCGGCGCTTGCACAGCTAAGGTGCCCTGCCGGGCCACCAAGCATTACGCGCTGGCAATTGTGCAGTGTTGTCTCGAGATTACGCGCCTCGAGTTTGGGCTGTTGCCAGGAGGGCATTGTGTGTGGGTAGCGGCCGACGACCCTGCGCTCTTAGCCAGGGACCTAAGCAAACGCAGAGGTTACGTGCACATTGTGGACGGGGCTGACTTTGGCAGCTCCAAGGAGAACGGCGAGCTCTGGTACGAGAGCCGCACCGTGCAGAAGCGTGTATCATTGGGAGGCGGCCCGACCATCGTCCAAAATTTATTCTTGGAGTTGCAGCGCCTAGCCGGGGACGACTTGCGCCTAGTATGTTTCCGGCGCGGACAGGTTCCGCGGCCGTCCGATTTTGGACTGGACCTAGGCCTCCGACAGTTTTTAGACTCGCAGCCACTGCCAGAGTTGGGACACGGGGCCGGAGGTACAGTGTTTGACGTGGCAGAGCAAGGCCAGGTACTTAAGGAGGCGCGTTGTGCGGTGGCGGACCTTGTGCCCGGCCTGGGCAAAACGTGGCATCAACTGCGCTTTGCCACTTCCAGCTTTGCTCGCTCCGGGCGCGGCGTATTGGGTTTGCTGCGGTACGGGTTCCTACGAGCCCGCCGCGCCGTTCCCAGCTTGATGCCTGAGCCGGTCGACAAGAAGTATAAGGAGCACTGGCAAAAACGCGCGGATTCGCTGCTTATCCTACAAACTCTGTGGCCCAAGGCGCAGGGCGACACACTGTACAAGCTCTGCCAGACCTCCGCCGTAGCGCGCCTGCCACAGATCCTCGTGCTACTAGAACGTATCGTGTCCACCATGCACGCGGCCGGTTTTACGCACGGGGATATCCATGCCCATAATATCCTGGTACAAGCGGACATCGTGACCCTGATTGATTATGACCAGGCCAGGCCCGCCTGTGCTGACAGTACCTTTCGAGATTATTTAGCGCTAGCTAGCCTGACGTTTAGGACCGGCCTGCAGCAAGTGCTGGAAAAGGAGAACCCACCGGCAGTGGTACGCGACCGGCTGGCCGCAGCCAACCTTGCGGCCCTACCGAGGCTGCGACACTATGCACACGTCGGGCGTTGGGAGGCACTGTCCGACCTGGACGAACTACTGTTCCCCCGGCAACATCTGCAGGTGCTCGGCCTCGATCCCAGCACGGCCAGCTACGAGGCGGAATACCTCCTGCCACCGCACGTGGTCGTGGAGTTGCTAACGACCACGACCAACCCGCGCGCGTTCAGTGCCGTGTTGGCGCGGGCCGCCCCCACGTCCATCACTGCGGTCGCTTCCGATTACGTTGGGCTACGTCTGCCATCCTCGTATAGTCAGCGAGCGTTGGGCTTAATATATTAGCGCGATTTAAAAAAAAGAATTCAGGTTACTGAAAACACACGGAGAAAAAACAGACGCGATTTTTTTTGGTTGTATCGTTCGATTTTAATAAGTCGTAACTTTTTTTTCTGCACCTGAATGAATGTACTACGTATTCAATCCTGTACGGCGGCGCTTGTGGCGCTGTTTGTCCTCGTACTTGGCGAGTTCGCACTCGACGGCCCGCGCGCGCTCGGCTGGGTTCAGCACGAAGCCCAGCACGTGCTTGAGGGCGCGCCGCAGGCAGTCGTCTAGTAACGACGGAATCCACTGCGCGGATAGCGCAAGGGCTCGTTGCTTAATGTCCTCGTTCAGCGGGCGCAGCAGGCGCTCTAGGCCGGCGGCAGCCTCGCGCGCACGCCTGTACTCTGGCAGCTCCTTTGGCTCCGCCAGGTCGTCCCGCAGCCAGCCGTGGGTTTCTCCGAAGAATCGCAGCTCCAGCAGGACCTGGCGCAGCACGGCCGGCGTCGGGGGCGCGCCCAGTGACCCGTCGCGGAAGTTGCCAGAAAGCCCAGGGCCACCTGCCTGTCGCGCGCGTCGAGCCAGGCCTTGGCAAACCAGTAGCGCGCGCGCAGCGGCAGGCCGTCGCCGTCCTGGTCCCGACTTGTTCGGAACAGCTCCCGCAGGTTGATGCCGCGTTGTCTGTGCAGTTGGTACAAGACTTCAAAGGGCACGAAGCGCGGTGACGCGACATGCGGCGGGACCTGCCAGTATTGCGCGCCCTCGGTACAAATCAAGATTGTCCCGTGCAGCTCCAGCTGCCGGTGGAGGGCGCCAGCGTCAAAGGTACCGTCCGCTGCCGAACAACGTGCCAGGAACTCGAACTGGCTCAGCCTGGCGCACACCCGCGTCGAAGTGTCGCTCATGATTACGCAGCCGGTGATTAAAGGACAGTCCTCGGCGAGCCTGCGGTCCAGCGGTTGCCTTAAGAACGGCCGCAGAGCGTCCAGCGCGCGGCGTCCGCCGAGCCCGCACAGGGCGCGGGTGAGCTCCGGCGACGGAACGTGCGGGAACAGCTCGGCGGTAGGCAGGCGCACGAGGACAGAGTTGCGGAGGCCGGTCGCGGCCGCGAAGCGGAACAGGCTGAGGTAGAACTCGGGGCCAGTGAAAATCCGGAGGCCCGCCTCCAGTTCGTCGAACCAGAGGTGCGAGGGGTGTGGCGTCGGCGGGAGGTCTTCCGGGAGGAGAGCTGGTTTCCAAGCAATTACCACTTCGAGGCAGGCGGCCTGGTTCGCAGCGGCGGCTTGCTGCAGGGATTTCAACAAGGGCTGCACAGAATTGAGCTCCGACGATACCAAGCGCGCAGGTTGCGGGAGAGATAAAGGTACAGCGGAGGGTTCCATGCCTTGAAGATGCTACGCGCAGTCAGTCGGGCCTGTACCACACCAACGAGGGCCGTGTGATTGTCGGTGTGTGTGTGTGTGTGATTGTCGGTGTGTGTGATTGTCGGTGTGTGTGTAGATGTCTTTTTTGCGGGTGGGTGTGATGTCTTTTTTGCGGGTGGGTGTGTGTTGCTGATCTGAAAAAATGTCCTTGAAGGTGCCTTGTCGTAGTATCGTGCGTGTTGCGGCCCCCCCCTCCCGCCAAAAAAAAGTTTGGGGCCGGCCCCCCCATCCCGAATTGTGCTCGAAAGTTTCAGGCACAATGTGTGATGGGGGGGCAACAGGCGGCTTGTGCCCCCCCCCCCCCCCAAGGTCGCAACATCCTCGTCTTGCGAAGACTGCTAGCTTTTTTTTTGGGCCTTGTACAGAACCCCGAAAACTCTGGGGGGGTGTTGCCTTCCGAATGATTTTGGGGCCTCTGGGATGGGGGGGGATTTCAGCGCGCGTGTGTTGGCTTTTCTCCCCCGCGTTTGACTTCTTTTTTAGAACCCGTTTTAATAAATCTGTCCTGGCATGAAATTTCACGAGCACGAAACGGGCTTTGTGCCCGAGCGCAAAAGGCTAGACCTGAGCCTGGAACTAGTGGATCTACAGCACAGGAACAAAGCCACGCAGCTCGTCTTGCTGCTAAACAGCGACGGTATTAATAAAGAGCTGGCGCGCCTAGACCAAAGTTTACCGGACGGCTACCTGGCACTGTCGCAAAAGGGCGAAAATCGCGTGGTGCCGCAACACTGGGCAGACCCTCAAGAACCCGGTTGGGCAGTTTGCTTCGGCGGCCAAGACATTTCGGTTAAGGACAGGTGCCTTCTCGTAGTCCCTAGCTGTGGAAATTTGCGACAGGACGTTGGTTTGTTGGCAGGCCTGGAGAAAGAAGCAGCCAAGCTACAGGGGGTAGCTACCATGTTTGTCGCCATCACCGGTCTGCCGCTTATGTTCCAGGACCATCTGCATCTGTTTACGAGCGCGCGGCAAAACATGCAGTATTGGAACAGACACCAACCGTTCTGGGAGAGCCACACGCTCCTGTTCACGGTTGCGAACAGTGCTGAAGCAGCCAGAAGAAACAACATCGCCAGGAACCTCAAGTCCTTAAGGGAAGATATAATTGAGCCGGTTAGCAATTTTTTGCCAAATGAGATCTTCTGCCAATTCCAAGAACGCGTGCAAATAGACTGGTACGAAAAGCATGACCAAAAAGAGGAATTTCCTTGGGTCGTCGTGGCGGCGAACGAAAGACTGTTTGTAGTGCGTTTTCCACCGTACGGCTTTGCGCTAGTAGCCAATTGCAATTTCAAAGCGCCTGGCCCATCTTCTGTGAAGGACTACAGCGCGGCGTTGTGCCGGTTTAATACGGCGCCCTTTATACGGACGCAGAGACGCCGCCGGGATCTGTGGCAAAGAGAGAAAGAGACACTGATGCAAGAACCAGGCAGAATTGAGCGTGAACATCATGAGTTTTTTTACGTAGACAAAAAAACCAGCCCGACCTGCCCAACGCTCCCTACGGAAACACGGATTGTCTAGACGTCGACTCTCTCGCCCATTGCGCGCTTACCAGCAGCGCCAGCCAAGACTGGAACGCGCAGATCGTGGAGTTTAACAAGCAATTCACACTAGAAGTATTGCCTAGAAAACAAATTCGTCAATATGACCTGATCCTCTGTGAATATAAATGGGATCCGACAAACATAAAGAAAAGAGGGATCCAAGGGCTCAGACCAGACGCATTTCAGACTCAAATCATGACAAAAGAGGGTGTAGCAGCAGAAATCAAAAAACAAATTGAAAAGATCAAAACCAAGGGCACCACACAAAGAAGAGGCAGGGATAACGGGGGGAGGCGAAAGAGGAACTGACTGGAAGAAACACACACACGAGCCGAGAAGCTCCCCCCCGCCAGTCTCTCCCCCCCCCCCCACTCCCTCTGTTCTCTCTCGCTTCCGGCCCCCCCTCCACTTCTTCAGCAGCTGTCGCGGCTGGTCGGCCCCCCCTCCACTTCTTCAGCAGCTGTCGCGGCTGGTCGGCCCCCCCCCAGAGTGGCGCCCCCCCCGGGGGGAAATTTGTCCCCCCGTCCCCTCCCCTCCCGCGCGGCCGACCCCACGGAAAAAGAAATACCGGCACGCAAATTTCTTTTTTGTGTTTGGTCTGGGATCGAACCAGCAGCAAATGGCAGACTACGCGTCCAAGTTTAGGACCGGGGCCCTGGAAGTTTACGAGCCACCTTACAATCCGCCCGCCGCGCCCGCCGCACCCGCTGCGCCCGCCGCGCCCGTCGTAGCGGCCCACCGGCCTGTGCTCACGGACTCCCTGATGCAAGATCTTTTTGCTAGGCTCCAGGAGGTCTCGAACAGCCTCATGCTGTTACGGCAGACGTTGCAAGAACTGCGCCTGCCCGAAAATCTGTCCCAGCGGTTGAATACGTTGGAAGCCAAAATAGCGAACCTAGACAACCACCCGCTCACGGCCGGCCAGCCACGCCCGCATTGACTCTTAAAAAGGAGCTTCTTTTTTTTGACGGACATTTGTCTAACCCCCGCGCGCTTCCTTTCGAACAGGCCCAGGGAGATTTTCCGCACTCAGTTTTCTTTCTTTTTTTAATTCATTGTTAATAAAAAAGGCTTTCGGTGCTAACTTTTAAAGACAACCTCGGCCCCCCGGATCTCGTTCAAGACCTCCTTGGTATATTGGACGGACCCCTGAACGTCGTGGTCGCTGACGGTCTCCTCGCGGGCGTAAATGTCATCGATCCCCCCGGCCGATTCCGTGATGGCCCACACAAAGACCGACGAGAAGCAGGTGGCCACGACGGAGATGTAACCCTGCGTGGTCGGGATGAGGGCAAAGGGCAGGTAGATAGTCCAGGCCCAGACCGAAGTGTAGGCAAAAATAGTCACGACGCGCGAGATCTCGGGCACGTAGTGCGCCGACACCCGGCGCACGGACTGCTCCAGCTCCAGCAGCAGGGGCTCGAAGTAGCACGCCTGATCACGGGGCAGCTCGGACACCTCGAAACGCAACCGCGACAGCTGTAGCTGTGCGCCAAGCATCGCGGTCCGGGTGCAGTTGCCGTGTTTAACCTGCTTGAGCGCGTCCGCGCACCGGCACTCGGCACGCACGCAACGAAGGTCTAGCTTGCACGCGTGGTCGCTCGCGGTCCGGCCTTTCTCGGCCGCCTCGATGTGCGTGTCCAGGATGCGCTGCAGCTGCTCAATGAGACCGGCGACCTTTCTACGGGAATCCGTTTCTAGTGTGTCGCCCCGGCCGTTGTCGCCCGGGCTAGCCTGCGGCGTTCCGCCCAGGGGGTAGTGCAGAGCTAGGGCCAGGGACATCAACGCCTGGAGAAACATGTTGAATTCGCGGATGTTCTGCGTCCGCCGGGATTCGGCCCGGGCGTACACCGAACTAGTAAAGAAATCACGGCCGTCAGGATGCTGCTCGGCACCGTGGGGCTGATGCCGGGGATGTGCAGGCTGTCCCTTAGGTACAGCGACGTGAGTATGGCAGTGTAGATGCCCACGAACGCGATGCGCGACAGTGACAGCGACACGGGGTTCCACCTGGCGAAGTACGCGAGCTCCTGCAGCCAGGCCCTGAACCACTTGCGCAGAACAGCGCAGACGAACTGGGGCGTCTTTTCAGTGCTTGGCGGTTCTGTACCTTCACTTTCTAAAGGCACTGTCTTGTAACGCAGGCTTGAAACGTTCTGGGCAAACATGTGCTGGCCTTGTTTCTTTTTGGGCCGGTGGCCGGAAGAGGGCTGTCTGCCCAGCATGCCCTGCATTCTTGTTTTCTTTTTCTTTTTATTGAAATGTTGGGGCACTTTTCTCTCTCTCTCTGATGAAACTCTGGCAGGGTGTGGGGAGGGGGGCGCACACAATGTCTTTTTTTTGCCTTCTCTCCCCTTTCCTGCACACGCCTTTCCTTTCGTCGTCCCGGGGGGGGGGGGGGGAAGTTGTTGGGGGGAACGTCGTTGGGGGGGGAATGGAGGAGGGAACGTCGAGGGGTGTCAAGGTTCCACTGCTTGGACCAACGCCTCCCCGAGCAGCCCCAGCGCCTGCAGGACCAGCCCCAGCCGCCGGATCGTAACGTCGTCTCCCGAGCGCTCCTCCATCTGCCTCACACCCTCCGCCAGCGAGGAAGACAACTCTGCCGTCGGCAGGCGGCGGCGCTTGCGCGGGGGCACTGCAGGGACTGCCGGCACTGCCGGCACTGCCCGTACTGCCCGTTCTGCCCGTTCTGCCGGCACTGCCCGTACTGCGGCCGGCACTGCCGGCACTACCGGCACTTCCGGCTTGCGCCCGAATCTGCGCGCGCACAGGTTCCCGACAAAGAAGACGCGCCCGCTGGGCACGTGTTCGAGCACGGACAGGTTGCTGATGCCCTCACCGCAGAGGCAATGGCTCCGGTGCGAGGCTGACCCGCGCAGGCACGCGGGCCTAGCACCGGAACCGCCTTCGTTCTCTCCGTCCCCTGTGTCGCCGCCGTTCTCTCCGTCGTCCCCTTGTTGGTAATTGTGCGAAGAGCTGTCTTCGTCCTCTTCCTCCTCCTCGTCGTCGTCCTCCTCGTCGTCTTCGTCTTCTTCTTCTTCGCCTTGTTCCTCGACGTACTCGCCGCCGTCCCTGCGGCTTTCGCAGTAGGGCAGATTACACTCGGCGGCGGCCTCGCACCAGGCCACTACGCGCTTTTCTCGCTTGTCCAGCAGGCGGAATTGGTCACGGTCTGCGTCGCCTGCCAGCGCGGCCAGGACGAGATCCAGCGGGTACGTGTTTTCGCTGTGTGCTTCCCACAGCGGCACGACATTGGCACGCAGTTCCTCGCACGGCGGCATAATCTCGCGGCGTGGCCCGCGGCGCTGCCTGGGCTTGGGATCGCTGTTTGCGAGAGCACGGCCCGACCTTGTCCGCATGAGCTACCACAAAAAAAAGAAGCAAAGCCAATTCGTGCTTGGCGGGCACCCCTCGACGGAGTTACAACACACACACGCGTCTTTCTGGCGGTGATGATGGTACAAAGAATGCCCGAAGGCGCGTGAGAGGCTCTCTCCCCCCCGGTGCCTAACCCACACCAGTGCGGCCCCCCCCCCCTCCACCGGTGCCTAACCCACAGCGGTGCGGCCCCCATCCGCGCGCGCGAACTCTCTTTTTTTTGGAATCGGGGGGGGGGGCCGGCCGCACGGGGAGACGAAGGGCTGGGGCACGGCCAGGCATTAAACACAACGAGCAAAAAGTCTCTCCGAGTTCGTTCCCCACCCCCACACTATGAAGCGTCCATCCACCGTGAAGCTACACACCAGACGGCCGCGCGACAGGCAGGCAACAGAGGGCACGACCAAGAAGCAGACGCGCAGGGCCCAGGCGCACGGCTTCGAGGTGCGCGAGCTGCGTGACGGCCCGCCCGACGGTGCCTTGGTTATATCGTACTGGCCCACCGAGTACGAGTCGCGCGCCACGGCGGCCCGCGAGGCCCGGAAGGGCGGCGGCTCGGTCGAAAACTCGCGCGTGCAGTGGCACGACGAGACATTGGCCAGCGACAGCCGCGCCGCCTGGTTTCTGGCGTGGGAAGTAACGGGCGGCGCCGAGCTGATCTCGCGGGCAATCCTGGGCGGCAAGCTGCAAAAGGTAAGGTACCACGCGCACGAGTACCAGGTCGGCAAGCGCGCCAGAGAGATCGACGGAGTGCTGTGGGCCGAAATCATCTACCGCGGCGGGGACCGCTGGCACGGCAGGAGCCAGTACCCGTGCCGCTGTTCGACGCAGAACTACGCGCGGTGGCCGCCGCCCTTGACGGGCAGAGCCACGCCAAGCCCCGCGCCCTTGACACGTTCAACAACTTGAGGGACCCTAAGTTCAAGGAACTCTGCAACGCCGCCATCGCCCGCCACACACAAACATTAGGAGAGACGCGGTCCGGCGCGATACGGGCGCTGGTGCTGGACGGGCACGACGGCGCGAGCTGCCGCGCGCTACGGGCCGCCAGCGGTGCGAGCGGTGCCACGATTTCGATAGATGCGCCCAACTTCTGCGCCGACGTGTGCGACGCGCTCGAACAGCTGCAGCTCCCGGGCGTGCACGTGCACCGCCGCTCGTTGCAGCAGCTGCTGGAAACCGCCGGCACAGAGACGCGCTGGGACGTGGCGTACCTGGACTTCTGCGACATGCTGCACGGCAACCTGCGCGGCCTGCGCCTGCTGCTGCCGCGCCTGGACCCGAGGCCCGGCACGCTGCTGGCGGTGACGCTGTTCTGCGGCCGCGGCGCGCTGGAAAGGCTGACGTTCTACGCGGGCGATCTGGAACAGACACGGGCCGTGTACGGCGCGGAGCTGGCCGCCCTGCTGGGCCGGGAGGGCTGGCGGGCGTCGCTGCTCGACTACCGGCCGTCGGGGACCATGTGCTTCTGGCTCTTTCGGGTGTACGGCCGCGCGTCGCGGAGCGAATGAACACAAAAAAAAAAAGTTTGTTAAGATTCTGTTTAATAAAAACTTTTTGCTTTTTTTGCGGTGGTCTGTCTGTGAACTTTAGACCGGCCCTAACAAACCGGCTCTCGTCTTTCTTGGGGGGATCTCTCAAGTAAAGAACCCGTTTACGCTCCGCGGCGTCTGCCAGAAAGCGCAGGGCTAGCGCGGAACCAAGCAGGAGCCAGGCGTCGCCGTAGTAATCTGAGTTTGGTACTATGCGGGCTATGGCCAGCCTGGCCGCGATTAGGACGGCCTGCACCGTGCACGAATTTTCGGCTGGCTGGACTTGAGCGAGAGACGACTGCGTCCGCACCTGGAATTCAAGACGGGTGGTGAAGCCCAGCACGGATGACAGCCCGCTAACAGTTCGTAGTTTTTCTTGTAAGGTAGTCACTGCTGCGCAGTTGACCACCGTGTTAGCATTAGAGTCGCACAGAACCAGCCCACCCGTCTTGTCTTTGTACAGAACAAACAAGTGGTCCAGCAGGCCGCACAGAAAGATTTCGGCGCCCGCCGAAAGTCTGTGTGCCTCTTGCTCGCTTATGTTGTGCCCGTCGACGCAATACGTACTTTCGGAATCCAGCTCAAGCGCTACGGGGGATAGACGACGCGCAACTGTAAAGGTCGGCTCTAGCTCGTGTAGCATGGCCATCGCGGTTAGGAGTCGTGCCACGGCGGTAGACACAGTCAAGACCGACGCGCCGTAGAAGCCTTGCTGGTTGTAGAAGAAGTAGCGATAATTGCGCCACCTTTCGTTATCCCAGACCTGCACCACCGGGTTCAGCCTGGCGTCTATTAAGCACAACGCCCCTACCAACAGGCTCCGCAGCATGAGCAAGTGCCGCTGCTCACCCTTGGCGCGCGTCGGCTCAAAGCGTTTGTCCCAGCAGATTTGCCAATGTTTTTCTGACAGGCTTGTAAGCGGCCGGGGTTCTTGGTAGCTGTACGGGGGGGCTCGATGGCACACCAGGTCGGGTGCTGCCTGTTCGATTATTTGCGTAATCGGTCCGCACCACCTTGCTACTACAGAGCGGAATTTGTTTAGGTCCTCGTCCTTTCTGGGCATGGCGGCCACGTAGCCCAGCCGATCCTCCACTACTTCCAGCTGCATGGGGTCTAGCGCCCATTCTTGGCAGTCGGATTCAACCTCGCCGCTGCTCGGTGGCCTTGTCTGGGGATCGCGCTCGATGACTGTTTGCAAAGAGAACAGAAGCCGGGGACTCCTCGGCAGCAGGCGCCTGACGTGCGGGTTTTGCAGCCCGGGCCCGTAGAAGAAAAAGAATCTGCGTGTTTCCTGTTCTATCAACTCTACGTTGACGCGCAAGCCCTGTAGTGCCGGCGGCCAAGACTTTAAGCAAGCTTGATACTGGCTTAACTCTGTCCTGTGTTTGTTTTCTCTGATACCCTCGGCCCACTTGGTGATCAAGTCGTGCTCACTGATTGCGTCGGTCGGCCGGCCGGCCGGAGGGTTGCTGCACCTAGGATCTTCTGGTCTCGGCGCCTTGACCTCAACTTCCCATTGGCGCGCCACTGCCAAGGCTAGGCTGTACACCCACATGCACCAGGAGCCGTAGCTATTCGTTGGCCGAGACCCGAACAAGTTCTGCATGGGCTCTTCCGTGCTTTGAAAGGGGCCCACAAACCTCCGGCACAAGGCCAGGGTCGACGTACATATGGCCAAGCGTTGCTTATATTCGACCGGCTGCCATTCGCGATGAACATACAACTCGTACAGCAGCTCGCCCGCTTTTAGCACGCTGGGTGCGACTTGGTCTTGCAAAAAGATTTCTAGCAGCCCCGCGTACCTCTTTCTACAACAATCCTTCTTCAGAGCGGATTCACTGCACAAGATCTTGTACAGTTGTCTTTCCGCGCCCTTAGCAGCCGCGGTCAATCGTAGGGAGTGCAGGCAGCGACGTACTTCGCGGCGGAACGCATGCCAACTCGTGGCTAATCCCGTGCTTAGGCTGTCCGCGAGCAGCGCCGCCGCTGTCTGGTCCAGAAGGCCCTTCTCGTTTGCGGCCTCCAAGGTTGGCAGGTCCGCAAATGAGGATGGGATTAGCAGGCTTTGTGGCTCCTGTTTGAAATCCGACAGCACAGCTCTGTGCTTTTTGCGCGGAGGTTCCTCAGCAGGGCTTAAAGCCGCTTTACAGGTGGCACAAGCAGCAATGGTTGCGGCCCATAGTTCCGTTCTGGGCGGAGGGGGCAGATCTACACGAAAGGTAACAAAGGGCTCTGAACGCTGTTCCAGGCAATCTCTTACGCGACCGGATAACTGCTCGAAGCCTTCGCACTGCTTAATCTCTACCACTGCGTCCTCTAGTTCTTTTGGAAACAAAGTCTCCGGCATAGTCTTTGTAAAAAAAACCCAACCTCGCCTCTTTCTTTGCTGCAGATTTGCTTTCTTTTTTCGTTTGGAACGGGAGGAAAAAATTTGCCGGTAGCTAAGGACATGTGCCGCAAATTACGGCACGCAAAGAAAAACTTTCTTGCGCGCTTTCGGCATTTGGAAATGAACACAAGAAGATTTTGGGGGAGACGTTGGCGGGCGGGGAAAATTACAAAAAGTATTAAATTTCCCCGCCCGCCGTCGTCTCCCGATTTTTTTGCTCTCCAAGCTAACGCATATTGCTGAAATGTCCTTTGCTAAAAAAAAATTCGGTCGGTAGCCGCAGAATCCGGTGAAAGTCGTTTCGCACAAATTTGCCGCAAAAGACGGTGAAGGTCGTTTTGCCGTGAAGTTTACCGGGTTCCGGATAGCTCAGAAAAAAAATTTGGTCATTTCGGCAATACGTAAGCTTGGAGAGTAAAAATTTCGGGAGACGATGGCGGGCGGGGAAAATTTTCTAATTTCTGTAATTTTTCCCCGCCCGCCGTCGTCTCCCGATTTTTTTTCTCTCCAAGCTTACCGTATTGCCGAAATGTCCTTCGCTAAAAAAAATTCGGTCTGTAGCCGCAGAATCCGGTGAAGCCGTTTCGCACAGATTTGCCTCAAAAGACGGTGAAGGTCGTTTTGTCGTGAACTTTACCGGGTTCCGGACAGCTCAGAAAAAAAATTTGGTCATTTCGGCAATACGTAAGCTTGGAAAGTAAAAATTTCGGGAGACGATGGCGGGCGGGGAAAATTTTCTAATTTCTGTAATTTTTCCCCTCCCGCAGTCATCTCCCGATTTTTTTTCTCTCCAAGCTAACGCGATTGCCGAAATGTCCTTTGCTGAAAAAAAAGCCGGTCGGTAGCCGCAGAATCCGTCAAAAGCCGTTTCGCATAAATTTGCCGAAGTTTGCAGCGAAAAGTCGTTTCGTCGCCAAGTTCACCGGGTTCCGGAACTTGAGAAAAAAAAGTTTGGTCATTTCGGCAATACGTAAGCTTGAAAAGCGAAAAAAATTCGGGAGAGGATGGCGGGCGGGGAAAATTACAAAGAGTATTAAATTTCCCCGCCCGCCGTCGTCTCCCGATTTTTTTTGCTCTCCAAGCTTACCGTATTGCCAAAATCGCTAAAAAAAATTCGGTCGGTAGCCGCAAAATCCGTCAAAAGCAGTTTTGCACAAATTTGCCGCTAAAGACGACCAGAAGCTATTTTGCCGCGAAGTTGACCGGGTTCCGGACAGCTCAGGAAAAAAAATCTGTCATTTCGGCAATGAGTTTAATTGAACAGCAAAAAAATCGGGAGACGATGGCGGGCGGGGAAATTTAATACTCTTTGTAATTTTTCCCCGCCCGCCAATGTTTCCCGATTTTTTTGCTCTCCAAGCTAACGCGATTGCCGAAATGTCCTTTGCTGAAGAAAAAAGCCGGTCGGTAGCCGCAGAATGCGGTGAAGCCGTTTCGCATAAATTTGCAGATGTTTGCGGCGAAAAGTCGTTTCGCACAAATTCGCCGGGTTCCGGAACTTGAGAAAGATTTCGGCAATTTGCGTCAGCTTTGTGCGCAAGGGATTCGGAGGGGGCGGGAAAAAAGTAGAGAGAATCGAGAAGTAGCGGGCGGGAGCAAATCCTTTTTTTTTAATTCCTCAGAGTGACTTTCTTTTGCGGTCCTCTCGCGCGTAAACGTGTCGGGGGTAAAGAAACAAAAAAGCGCGAGGCCCAAGGAAAGAAAGCGGTCAGGCATGCAAGAGGCAGCGAGCACAGTCGTGGCCCTGTGTGCAGTGCCGTTGGGCATGGCCTGCATGCTCCGTCTGTTGCTGGTCCCGCTGCCGGGGGCTCGCACCGTGCCCGTCGTGGCGTTGCTAGTTGGCTGGACCACGGCGCACCTGTGCGTGTTGCTTCTGTCGCGGGCACCCGGCTCGCACGCCTGCCCGCGTTACCGGACCGTTGCGGTGGCCTGCGTGCTGGCCCTGATCTGGCCGGTGCGGGCCGAATTACATGCCCGCTCGCCCACCGGGCTGCTGGGCTTTGGCCGCAAGCACAACGCGGAGAAACTCTCGTGCGCTGGCCTAGCGCTGCTGTCCGTGCACGTGGGTGCGGTCGCTTTCGCGCTGTACAAGTCGGCCTGGCCGGTCCAAGCGACCACGGCAGCTTACCAGGCACTGAACCTGCACAGACTAAATCGGGACCAGCGCTGGATGGCGCGTCAGGCGCGCGGTGGTCTGCACAACGTGCCCCTGCGGGTGGCCGCCCGGGTGGCGTACGTCCGCGCTCAGGCGAGGCTCACGCTGCAGTGGCTGTTCTGCGCCCAGGCCCTGCACGTGCTGTACGCGCTTGTGTGGGTCACGCTCGCGACGATTTCTTGCAGCGGTCCGCCCGCGTTACTGCTGGCTACTATCAGCAGCCTGCTCGCTTTTTCCGAGCTGTGGCTGTGCGCCCGTCAACTGCGCATCTACCACGAGGCCCGCGCGGAAGCCGTCAAGCGCAGGCGGGCGCGGCGCGCCGAGAGCTGCAGCGACCTCCTGTCGATCTCGACGGCGTGACAGACAGACAAATGTTATGAACTCCAAGGCATTTTTTAATCTTAAAATTTCCAGTGCGTGTCTCTTTTTCCTTTTTTTTTGTTTGGTGTGTACACATGTCCGTTAGCTTGGTGCGAGGGTTGGGACGGGCGGCACGACGAGTTCGGCCCGCAGCAGCGCGGAGCCCGCGCCTAGCCGCCAGGCCCTGAGTTCTTCCGTTTCCTTGGTGTCTAGGCTGAGCAGCGCCAGCCGGCGCCCGCGGGCAAGCAGTTCGTCGTCGACGTGGAGGCGGGTTAGCCAAGCGCGAACCAGGCCACGTTGCTCCGGCGTAGAGCTGGCGGCCTTGTACACGGCGCCGTGCCTCAGCAGCAACCGTAGGAGCTCCGGATTTGGGCTCGCCAGCCCCGCGGCGCTCATGAGCGCCAGGAGGCTGGGGCCCCGCACTTGGCAGAAGCGGATCGGGTTGAAACGGCGCCGGGCGGCGGCGCGCAGGGCGCCGTGCAGCACCCGTGCAGGTTCCTGGGAATTGTGGTGCAGCACACAGAAGAACGCGATGCCCGAAGCCACGTGTGGGGCCAGCAAGCGGGGGCTTTGCAGAACGACGTCTACGGCGGCCTGCACGTCCCGGACAGCACGGGGCACGACGGGTTGCATGGCCAGCTGCAGCAGCGAACAGCTCTGGCTGCACCACGAGGTATCAACCCTGGCCACAAGCGTCAGGTACTGCAGTGCCTGGAGGTCGTTCCACGCCGCCGCGTGCACGACCGCCGGGGCGTGCAGGCTGCCGGCCCAGCTGCCAGCCATGATGTTTTCGGTGTACACAATAGAACTAAACATTCGACAATCTTGGGGGTATCCCTTTTTCCGAAATTTTCCATGAAGTATATGGACTTTTTTGAAAACGTGTGGAAATGAAAGGAAATGAATTCCCTGATTGCAGAACATATAAAAATAATATTAAAATATGTTTTTATTAATTGTAATACACTTTAACTTCATCTTCAGAGGTGGGCAGGAACCGGTCCGACACGGTAATTTTTCTACTTTTTCGTAGTCCCGGCTACCATGAATCTATGATGATAACAATGCCGAACATGCAGAATTTGCTTTTACTGTTTATTCTTGCTTATATTAAGCATTTTACTATATTAAGACATGGTTTTACCTTCAAAAAATTCTGTTTGCCCGCTGTGACGTACGCTGGTACGTAGAGGGGGGAGGGGGGGGGGGTGGGGGGGGGGAATGGGTCGGAGGGAGGACGCTTCACATCAGATTCTGGTGCATTATCAGAGTTAAACAAATTTCTAATTTCAGTTTTTAGAAGAAGCGTTACAGTTGCAGTTGCCCTAGACAAAAACCATTATGAAAAAGTCGGACCCAGAAAAATTCATTCAAAAAAAATAATCACATACGACCACGTCCACGTCCACGTCCACGTCCACCCGCAGCACGACGTGCGCGGCGACGTCCGCGCAAACGGATTCCTGAGTTACGCATTCTCCAACTTGCGTCGGAGCGATCTGAATCATCTACAATATGGATAGCATCATGTTAAGGAGGAGAAGAACAAGAAGAAGAAGAAGAAGAAGAAGAAGAAGAAGAAGAAGAAGAAGAAGAAGAAGAAGAAGAAGAAGAAGAAGAAAACTAATACCATGCTTTTCTTCCTCTGAACCAGAAGATCGATCAGACGATGAGTCAGTTGATGAACTGGAAGATGAAGTATCAGATAAGTCATCCTCTGAATCTGCCACTGGTTCTGCAGGCTGAGCAGCACCAAGCTCTTCTTCCTCAGGGAACCCACAGTCGCATCGTTCGAAATGGTTCCACGCTTGTTCAATAAGCTCTGCCTTCTTGAACTGTTTCCGATCGGAGTTTTGCGTTGCAACACCATGCATTCTCATCCATGATTTCAATTCGCTAACTACCATCTGCTTGGACGCAAATTGCTTTTTTTCCTCTGACGATCTTAGCAACGTGAGAATTTTCCGCCAAGGCTCAGAAGCATTTCCAAATGCTAAATCCTGCTCCTGCTTTTCTTCGCTAGTAAGCTGTCTTGCACCACGCCATCTCGGGTGAGCTGGAGGACGTCCTTCATTAACAAAATAAGTGCGTGGTAAGGACAGCAGCTCTTCATCGGTCAAACGCGTAAGTGCGTTCATTTTCTCCTGTCGTTCTTGAGGCAACTCCATCCAATTTACAGGTAGCTCGTCGATCAATCGAAATTCTGCTCTCCATTCCTTGCCTTTTGCATCGACACAGGACATATGAGCAGGACGGCCGGGCAGGCCGCCTTCGAAGTAATCTCCATCCACCTCTACTCTGGTCAAATTTCCACCTGCTAACATTTCCTCCACATGTGCTCGCTCATCCGGCCCTAGGTATTTAGTAGCCAAAGCACGAATATCCTTCTTCAGGCGCGGATTGACGAAGTAGCCGACTGGAAGCTTGGGAGGCATGTCGGTCGCTGTCATAAATAGAGAGAGAGATAGATAGATAGAACGAGAGAAAGAGAGAGAGATATATATATATATATATATAGAGAGAGAGAAAGAGAAAGATAGATAATATTATTACCGGGGCGTCCGATAAACAAATTGATCGGTTCTCCTCTGGGATCATCACGCACTCCATGAAAATCCTGTGCGTCTCCCCAAGTAGCGATCTCTACAGTCGGCAAAGCGTCAGGATCTTTCTTGGTGATTCTACATGCCAAGGGTTTGTTGTAGTTTTTGAAACTCTTGTTCATACACGGGCTAAAATGAGTCATCCAGTCGTAGTTACATCCGAGAACAACCAGCACATGCCTCTTCTTGTGCTGCTTCTTGAATGCAAGAATGAGCTTTAATAACGCTTGAGCGATGTTAGTTGTCAGGAAGGTGCTCTTCCACCCGATATCCATAACTCGAAATTCCTGATCATCTCCATCGTGCCCGTGCCCTGGTGGCTTGCGATGTGACTCTACTTGGAAACGGATTCCTCTGTCAACGACATTGAGCCCAAGGAAACCCAGCATCGCCCACGCGGTGTTATCACCAGCTCCGTCCCACTCAAGATATAATTTCCACGCTTGCATTGTGCGAGGGTTCCAAAGTTGCCAATGTAAAAGTGCGGCAAGCATAGTAATGTTGCTGTTCGCGCCGTGTTCTACCGCGCCTTCAAGGTACGTCAGAATAAAATGCGTATCGGTAGTGTAGCAGGTATTGATTCCAACGCAAAGGCGAAACACAATTTTTCCTTTGAAATCTTTCGCGGCGCGGCGGCAAGATGGGATCTTCACTGGCGGTTTCATATCGGCTGATATGACTGTGGCAGCAAAATCTGCTGGTGCTGCCTTCTTGCGCTGCATGCTGGCAACGCGGCACGCCCTGTGAATTTTGTGATGAAGCCTGCTACGGCGACGCCATTCTTGAGCTTCTACTTCAGTCCTGAAACCGTTAGAATGATCAGCAGCAAGCTCTGTGCAGATCTCGCATTTTGAGAAATCTCCTTCTGCAAAACAAACCTGTAATAAGTAATGATAACGAAAATATGCATAATACCTCTGACAAACTTGACGTGCGGAAAATCCATGCGCCAAACTTTGTTGATCGTATT
>WBZZ01003762.1:62500-69709 GCA_019918135.1 Paulinella micropora | reverse complement strand
TAGTACAGTTCATGCGCGATCTTGAAATTGAGCTTTTGTGCCTCCACGCTATCGAACGGCATCTTCAGCAGAGCAAACACGTCGGCCAGGCCGTTTACACCCAAGGCCACCGGACGATGTAGAAGGTTGCTGCGTCTGGCTTCCTCCGTTGGGTATTCTGTAATGTCGATGACGGTGTCGAGGTTACGAACAGCTGAACGCACGCACGACCGCAGCAGCTCGAAATCAAAGGACTTGCGGTCCTCCGACACGAACTTGGGCAGCGCGACAGAAGCCAAATTACACACACTGTGCTCGAGCGACGAGCTGTATTGAACCACTTCTGCACACAAATTGCTGCAGCGAATCGTGCCCAAGGCTTTTTGATTTGATTGGCATTCACCGCGTCCTTGTACATAATGTAGGGAACGCCGCCCGACTCGATCTGTGCGCGGCAGACCGCGCTCCAGAGCTCGCGCGCTTTGACGGTGCGCCTCGCCAGGCCCAGCCTCTCGGCCCGCGTGTACTGGGACTCGAACTCCTTGCCGTAGAGGGCGTCCAGGTCACCTACGCCCGTCTCGTCCTGTTCTACACGCTCCATAAACAAGTCCGGCACTGTCAGCCCTAAAAACAGGTCTCGGGCTCGCAGTTCTTCAGAACTAGTAACTTTTTAAAGTTCCATAAACTCGAAGACATCTGCGTGATGAATTGGCAGATACACGGCGACAGCGCCCCGTCTCTTGCCCGCCTGGTTCGCGTAGCGAGCGGTCTCGTTTAAGACTTTGCACAAGGAATCACACCATCACTGTGCCCGCCCGTGCTGCCTATCAGGGAGCCCTTGGCTCTAACGCACCCGAGGTGAACTCCCAGCCCGCCCCCTCCCTTGCTGATGAGAGCAACGTCTTTGATCGTGTCATAGATCTCGCTCAACGAGTCACCCTTGATAGGAAGCAGAAAGCAACTACTAAGCTGGCCCGCTCTTCTCAGCCCGCTGTTGAATAGAGTTGGACTCGCGTGGGTATAGAATCCCAGCGACATGAGATTGCATGTTTCTCGAATTCGTTTAAGTGGCTCTTTGGACTCGCGACGGTGCAGGTGGACGGCCACACGAAGCCACATGTACTGTACAGTTTCGCACGCGCGACCCTTGCTGTCTTTGAGCAAATAGGACTTAAGCAGCGTCGAAAACCCAAAGTAATCGTAAGACATTTCGCGGCTTGAAACTACCATGGCGTTGAGTTGCCCGGCGTTCTGGTCTATAAAAATCGAATAGCCCGGTTCCATACCCCACCTAAGCCTTTCCGTGCATTCGCTGAAGGTCGGTGGGCACTGCTTGGCGTGGTTGGAGGCCAGGAGACGACCACCCAGCTCCCCGTACTGCGGGTGTTGAATCGCGAGCGACGCACACGTTGACGCGGCCAGCGCGTCAAGTTCGCTCGTCGGCACTCCGTCGTAGAGACCCGCCACAACCTGTTGGGCGACAAGAACGGGGTCACAGGAACACAGATCTTCGGACAGGCTAGCAACTCGCGCCAGAATCTTATCGAGCGAAACGGCTTGCGGAGCTCCATTGCGTTTCGTGACCTGCATAAGCCTCTATACAGAGTCTGTTCCAGAACTTTTTTTTCCGTGTTCTGTCGCAACCCAAGCCCCGTAGACCGCGTCTCCTAGCAAAATTTCGCCGCGGCCGGTAGCAGCATAGGAGGCCCACAAGAGCCCATGTGTTTTTCTGTGTTGAGCCCACCACGCCTCTCCGCCAAAAAACCCCGTCTGCCTATCGTCCAAGGCGCCGCTCAGCCAGACAGCCGCAACCCCCGCGGCCAGTGCTTGCATCCAGGGCTGTGGTTTGTAAATGACCAGGCCGGCCGCCGCTAGTCTAGCCGGCAGGCAACCGCCCCAAAAAAGGGCAGTATTATCCTTATTAGTCTGTGTGTCTGACATGTTAGCCTAACGAGTCAAAAACAGTATACACAAGAAAAAATGTGTCACAGTTCAATTCTCTGTGGTCTCTGTCAGGCGCGCGCCTTTTTTTGTTTTATTAATTCTTTTTTTTGGAACATGAAAAAGTCTAATGAAAATGCTTTCACGTGCTCGCGTCGGCAGTCACGTGCTCTGCATCGTCAAAGCGCTGCCTCTTGTTCTGTCGCTGTTCCGCTTCCTCCTTGCCTTCTTCCTTCTTGTTCCTGCGTTTGCCTGCTACTTTCAGCGCGTCCTTGACAGCCTTTTCTTTTAGCCGCTTGATCATCCGCAAGGCTGCCCTTTTGTCGGGAACCATGCCAGTCTGTACCATGAGCCCCGCACATGCATCCTCGCTCGCCTCCCCTGAGTCCACAAAAGGCTCCTCGTCTTCCTCCTCTTCCGTCGACCCCACCGTCGCCCGGTCATAGGCTCTGCGCGTAAGCAAGCGCATATGCACGATCCCGTGCTTCTTGTTACGTGGAGCGGTCGCATGACCACATTCGCGGGCGTAGCCGCATATGCTAGGCTCGCACGACACGTCGCATACATGCCCAAGTTCCTTGGTAGACCGAGGACAAAACATACAGTAGTTCACACGGGTGTCTTTCTTAGCCTTGCCCGAGGTCGCCTGCGCCCGATGGACTTCGTATTCGGACCTGCGCAGCGCGGTATCTCCCAGATCCTCTGCAGACACGGTGGGCAACTTGCATTCTTCCTTCAGGTACTTGTTGACCGCGTTCGCAAAGTCTTGCCACGGCGTAAAATGGTTCTTCTCGTAAATAACGCCGTAGTCCTTGCTGCCTTCGTTCAGAAAACGGGCCAGCACGTTCGTACTGCTCTCCACGAATTTCTGGTTCTGTCGCAGCTCCTCTGGCGCAATGTCCGCCCAAAAGTCTGCGCGCGGGTGCTCGTCCACTGCGCGCTTGTACCTGGCAACGCAGCGCGCCAGGATGTAGGGCATTTCGTTTGCGATAATGGATTTCCCGAGGCCGTCGTCCGCCCTTTTCACGAGCTCATTGAACAGAAACAGAGCCAACCGACGCTTCCACTGGCCTTGGCCGTCCTTGTAGTTGAATATGTAGTTAGCACCAAAGATAAGCGGCGGTTTCCAGTTCACCGTGCTCTTGGCGGTCTTGTTCTTGAGTGGCACATTGACCAGCTCGCCCGACACCATGCTTTGCATCGTGGCCTGGTCAACCGTGTTCGCAAAGTCAAGTGGCAGGTCCGGGATCACGACAAGCTCCTTGTCGTACAGCGAAGACAGTCCGAAGTTCTTCTCCGTGGTCTTGCTGATAGAGCCCACCTTGCCAAGGGGCTTCATCGCCTGCAGGATCTCGATGACTGTCCCTTTCCCTGTGCCCCCGTCGCCCAGCATGAAAAGAACCACTTGCCAGTTATATCGTTCCCTGAGCGGGAATTGGAGCCTGCCCAGCAGCGTTTCGAAGATGTCGTACATAGGCTTGCTCAACTGGAATTGAAGCAGGCCTCGCCAGTCAGGAGTCATGTCGTCGTCGCCGCACATGGCCTTGATCATCTTCTCCGTGTCCACCTCGACGTCGTAGAAATGATCCGTAAACGGAGCAGCCTGCCCGTCCGCACGCAGTTGTTCCTAGGTGCGGATGGTCAGAGTGCGCGAGTTGAAAGTGCAGTTCCTGAAGCTGATCCAGTCAGTCCGCATCTCCGACGGGCGCTTGACAGGGAAGAAGCGGTGGCTAGTACCAACGAACCACTTAAGAAGCTTTTCCTTGTTGACGTTCTGGTAGTAGTCGGTGTCCATCAGGATACGATCCATGTACTCCTCCGCCTCGCCTACAAAGCAGTAGACTCCCTCGATTCTCGCGTGGGGGCCAAGTACCTCCCCGTTGAAGCGAATGTCCTTGGAACGCCGGGCGTGCTTCACCAGGTCGTGCCTGCACTTCTCGTCGTGGCTGGACAGCTTGTGCAAGTGCTGATCGCCGTAGTACAGGTCCCAGTCATCGTCGGTCGGCGTCCCGGCATCCGAATGGAAGGCCACTTCGTACCCAGTCGTCGTCTTGACGTACTCTTGCACCTGCTTGATCACCTCGTCCGTCATGATCTTGCCTTCGCCCCACACTCTCTCGACGCCGATCTCGTCGTGTTTCCACCCGCCCACGTTGTACAACTTGTTCTTGCCGTCCCTGCGTGAGTGGAAGAACTCGACGACCTTTCCCATAATCTTGCGCTCCAGGCTCTGCCAGACGTAGGAAAAGAAGGTCGCCTCCTTATTGGGCTTGTTCCGCTGTTGCTGCACCGCCTGCCATATCGGGCCGTACTCCGCCAGCATCACGAAAGAGGGCAGCACGCTCTTCCAGTCCTTCTTCCATGATTTCAGGAGGTCGCACTCCAGCTCGGGGTCGCCAGTCACCTTTTTCCCGTTGATGACAGCCAGGAACGCTTCCTTGCCGCGCTTCTTCCCCGCCTCGTCGTGCGCCCACTTGAGCTCAGCGCACAGATCCTCGATCATGGCTTCCCTGCCGCCTGGCTGCGCGTAATACGCAATATCTGTAGGCACCTCGATCCCGTGCTTGAACATGGCTTGCACGAGCAGAGTACACGCCGCGTTCTTGATATCCAGCCACTCGTAGTAATCGCCCGCGGCCATGCGACAGATCCACTTCTTCCTCAGGCCGATCGCACACTTCCCCCAGAGTCTAGTCCCCTCGCAGCCCCTGCTCTCAGTGTATTCGATCATTGCGCTCCCGTGGCTCTTCTTGTACAAACCGATGATGTCGCTCACCTTCGCAGCCTCGTCCACTGGCAGGCGCGCCAGCGTCAGGATGTGCTGCAGCCGTTCCACGTTCACGCGCTGTTGCAGGGAGAAAGCGATCTTCTTCTCCTCCTCGTCGTCGTCCTCGGCCTCCCCCTTCTTCTTTTGAGCTTTCTTGGGCATCGTCGGACAGTCTGCACATAACACACAGCACAAGAAAATTCAAAAACACTGACAGGAAAAAATTTCCAGTGTGTTGCGGCCGCGGCAAAAAGTTTCGCGAAAATTTCCTCTTGTCTGCCGCGCGGTAAAATTCCGGGAAATGTCCACATCCAGTGGTACGGCCGACAACTCACTTGCCCTCGGTCAAAACTTGCCCTCGGTCGAAACTCGAGGGTTGTGACCGAGACACGACGACGAAACCGCCGAGGCTCGTGCGACCTGCCGGCCCCGCCAAAAAAGTTCGGTCGAGTGGTGGGTATTGACTGTCGCCGGCCACAGGGAAAAAGGGGTGGGTGGGGTGGCTGTCCGTATCTACCCTTATTTTTCGGCTAAAGTTTTGCCCTGCGGCCGTCGACGGGAAACCCCCCCCCCCTCCCCACCCCCGCCTCTCGCCTGAGACAACGAGACGGTTCGGGAAACCCCCCCCCCCCCCTCCCCTCCCTCCCTTCCTTTTTTTTGAATTTTTTTTGAAAATTAAAAAAAAGTGTCTCAAGTGTCTCAGGCCTATCATTTTCCCTATAGTTTCTGAGACAGGCTGAGACAGACGGCCAAATTTGTCGCATAACCCGTGATTGAGACAAGAAAACGACAAATTTATCCACAACTTTTCCGGAGGGGGTAAAAAAGTACCCACCCCCCTAGGGCCTGGGGGGCCGGGGGTGTCTCGGTGTCTCAAGCCCCGGCCAAGCAGGTGTCGACTGACCCTTGTACGGGGTCGACTGACCCGTGTACAGTGCCGACCGACCCTTGTACAGTGTCGACTGACCCTTGTACAGTGTCGACCGACCCTTGTACAGTGTCGACTGACAAGCTATGGCTAGGGCTTTTTGCGGTAAATTTTCTTGCCTCGACAAATTTGTCGCCTAACCCGTGATTGAGACAAAAAACGACAAATTTATCCACAACTTTTCAGGGAGGGGTAAAAAAGTGCAAACACCCCTGGGGCCTGGAGGGCAGGGGGTGTCTCGGTGTCTCAAGTTTTTTGCGGTAAATTTTCTTGCCTCGACAAATTTGTCGCCTAACCCGTCATTGAGACAAAAAAACGACAAATTTATCCACGACTTTTCAGGGAGGGGTAATAAAGTGCAAACCCCCTGGGGCCTGGAGGGCAGGGGGTGTCTCGGTGTCTCAAGTTTTTTGCGGTAAATTTTCTTGCCTCGACAAATTTGTCGCCTAACCCGTCATTGAGACAAAAAACGACAAATTTATCCACAACTTTTCCGGAGGGGGTAAAAAAGTACCCACCCCCCTGGGGCCTGGGGGGCAGGGTGTGTCTCGGTGTCTCAAGACCTGCACCGGAAGAAAGAGTCGACTTGGTACACAGGACAGTGACCCTAGAACACTTTTAATGAATTGTTTTTTGCACCCTGCTTCCCTCCAGACAGTGTCTCGGGCCTAGCTGACGTCCATCACCTCGAAGACTGCGCCCGACCAGCCGTAGGCAGTGGCGGTCTGGCGGGAAAAGACAGAGGCGCAGCGGCTGCCCCCGTCGAAAAAGTGGCCGGGCGAGCCGAACTGTACGCCAAAGGCGTGCCCCTTGCGAAGAATGAGGGCTCTGCCGCCCTTGCGAGCCAATGGCTGCGCCAGTGTGGCGGTGTAGACCGGACCTAGCGTGGCAGGCAGCCCCTGCTCAGCCACGTACGCGCGCAACCTGTCAACTGTCTTGATCTGTCGCTTGCGCGCCTTAGCCTCCTGCTTGCGAGGCGAGCCCAGCAGGTTGAACAGGGCGAACCACAGGCACCCGAACCCTGCCTGTGCCTAAACCGCTGGGCAAGAGCCGTGAACTCTGCCCCTGGCTATCTCTACCACTGTCACTGCCCCCACAGGCGCGAATTCTTTGGTTGGGTCGGCCAGTACCTCGGTGCACACAGTCTGTCGCCATCGCGCCGCCTCCTCTGGGCCGTCCTCGTCTTTCCATCCCAGTACGTCGGCCAAACGGTTCAGCTCCCGGTAGGGCGTCCCGTCCCACAATACCCAAACGCCCTGGCCCTTGACCTTGCGGTCCCAGCCAGCGCCTTGCTCCTCTTGTTCTGTGGCGGCTTGGAGCTTGAGATAGGTATAATAGGGCTCCGGCTGCGGCTGCTGCTGCTGCGGCTGGGGCGGCACACTCGCGGCAGGAGTCTCACTCCCGCTGCCAGCGGCTGCTCCTGCTGCGGCTGCGGCTGCTGCGGCCGGCTCGGGAACCAACTGCGGCTGCTGCGGCTGAGGCGGCACGCTCGCGGCAGGAGTCTCACTCCCGCCAGCGGCTGCTTCTGCTGCGGCGGCTGCGGTCGGTACCAAAGCGCCCCTTGTATCTATCTTCTTTCGCTTGCGCCTGTCAC
>WBZZ01003762.1:50000-57500 GCA_019918135.1 Paulinella micropora | reverse complement strand
ATATATATAATATTCACATAAACACAACCATGTCCAATCTAATTACATGTATGTGATACATCTAGGATTGTCTTAAGTGCGCCAACAAGTTGTATATATATATATATATATATGTATATATATATATGTATGTAATCACATAAACACAACCATGTCCAATCTAATTAAATGTATGTGATATATCTAGGATTGTCTTAAGCGTATACATATACATATATATGTATATATATATGTATATATATACATAGATATATATATGTATTCACATAAACACAACCATGTCCAATCTAATTAAATGTATGTGATACATCTAGAATTGTCTCAAGCGCGCCAACAAGTTGTACCTACAGGCGTTTTACTCCGGTCTGAGTGCGTGTTTGCATGTATGCATGTATGTATGTATGTGTGTATGTATGTATGTATGTATGTATGTATGCATGTATGTATGTATGTATGTATGTGTGTATGTATGTGTATGTATGTATGTCTGTACGTCTGTATGCAATAAATGCTGCAATGTATTTATGTTAATGTGTGCATGTATGTATGCAAATTCAATGTTGTAGGTAAGTCAAATTCTATGTATGTGTATGTATGATACATACATACATACATACATACATACATACATACACAGGCAGACAAGCATCACCATGATCAGCAAGTAAATTTTCACTTATGTGCATATATTTATGTACGTGTGCATGTCAATAGCGACCAGTGACAAGCAGAAAGCGTCTGCCCTAAAAAATCTATCAGTCGTTAGCTTCGAGCAGTTTGATCCGTTCGCCGAGCAACTATCCAAGGTAGGTATGTATCTCTCTCTTTTTTTTTTTTTTTTTTTTTTTTTTTTTTTTTTTCAATATTTTTGTACACATTATTTCATTAACCAACCACAGTCTCACTTCTATCTCGTCGTCGTCGACATTTCTACATACATACATACATACATACATACACAGGCAGACGAGCAGCACCATGATCAGCAAGTAAATTTTTACTTCAACATACATACATACATACATCCATGCATACATACATACATACATACATACATACATACAGACATACAGACATACACAGGCAGACAAGCATCACCATGATCGCAAGTAAAATTTTACTTAAACATACATACATACATACATACATACATACATACACGAGCAGTACCATGAGCAGCAAGTAAATTTTTACTTCAACATACATACATACATACATACATACATACATACACAGGCAGACAAGCAGCACCATGACCAGCAAGTAAATTTTTACTTCAACATACATACATACATACATACATACATGCATCCGTACATACACATGCAGACGAGCAACATCATGAGCAGCAAGTAAATTTTTACTTCAACATACATACATACATACATACGTACGTACGTACATACATACATCCACACATACACAGGCAGACAAGCAACATCATGAGCAGCTAGTAAATTTTTACTTCAACATACATACATACATACATACGTACATACATACATACATACATACATACATACATACACAGGCAGACGAGCAACATCATGAGCAGCAAGTAAATTTTTACTTCAACATACATACATACATACGTACGTACGTACACATATATACATGCATACATACATACAGGCAGACGAGCAACACCATGAGCAGAAAGTAAATTTTTACTTCAACATACATACATACATACATACATACATACATACATACATGCATCCATACATACACAGGCAGACGAGCAACATCATGAGCAGCAAGTAATTTTTACTTCAACATACATACATACGTACGTACGTACGTACATACATACATACATACATACACAGGCAGACGAGCAGCGCCATGAAACGCAAGTCAATTTCTACTTTAAAGAGGGTGTTCATTTTGCTGTGTTCGCGCTGACCTTCCATGCCCACGTACGTACACAAGACATACATACATACATACACACACATACATACATACATTACATACATATACACAGACAGACATACAGACATACAGACATACATTACATGCATTACATACATTACACACATACATGCGTAAATACATACATACATAGATCAACAAGTCAATTTCTACTTCAAAGAGGGGGTTAACATTGCGGTGTGACGCACGACGCACGTACACAATACATACATACATACATACATACATTAAATACATCACATACATTACATACATACATGCATACATACATACATAGATCAGAAAGTCAATTTCTACTTCAAAGAGGGGGTTAACTTTGCGGTGTGACGCACGTACACAACACATTTATACATACATACATACATAGATACATACATACTGCATGCATACATACATACATAGATCAACAAGTCTATTTCTACTTCAAATATGGGTTTAACTTTGCGGTGTGACGCACGTACACAATAAATGTATACATACATACATGCATACATACATACATACATACATTACATACATACATACATACATACATACTGCATGCATACATACATGCATAGATCAACAAGTCTATTTCTACTTCAAAGAGGGGGTTGACTTTGCGGTGTGACACACGTACACAACACATGTATACATACATACATACATACATGCATACATACATACATACATAGATCAGCAAGTCAATTTCTACTTCAAAGAGGGGGTTTACATTGCGGTGTGACGCACGTACACAACACATACATACATACATACATACATACATACATACATACATACATGCATACATACATACATAGATCAGCAAGTCAATTTCTACTTCAAAGAGGGGGTTGACATTGCGGTGTGACGCACGTACACAACACATGTATACATACATACATACATACATACATACATACATACATACGTACATACATACATATATACATACTGCATGCATACATACATACATAGATCAACAAGTCTATTTCTACTTCAAATATGGGTTGAATTTTGCTGTGTCAGCACTGACCTTCCATGCCCACGCGTACGTACACAATAGATACATAGACATACATACACAGATACACTATCAGCAAGTCAAATGAGAAGTTCCTATTTCTTAAGTACAACGAACAATGACTTCAAGCGCTTCGATCTCAGTCAATATTTGCATCTACAAACTGTGTTATGGCTCATTAGAAAGCTCTTGATAAGAGCTTTTCAAATGAGCCATTACACAAGCCACACAAATCAGAACCGGCAGACAACGAATCGTTTGAAGTCATTGCTCGTTGTACTTAAGGACAAGGAACTTCTCGTTCTACTTCAAAGAGGGGGTTTACTATACCGTGTGCATGCATGCATACATACATACATACATACATACATACATACACACATACATAAATATGCACACTGTCGTTGAAAGTTCTATGCTCACGTACGTACACAATACATACATACATACATACATGCATGCATACATACACACACACACACACACACACACACACATACATACATACATACAAACATACAAACATACATACATACATACATACATACATGCATACATACATACAATTTGTGACTTAGTATTCGATGCCTCGCGTATGTATGTATGTATGTATGTATGTATGTATGTATTGTATGTATTGTATGTATTGTATGTATTGTATGTATTGTATTGTATTGTATTGTATTGTATTGTATGTATTGTATGTATTGTATTGTATTGTATTGTATGTATTGTATGTATTGTATGTATTGTATGTATTGTATGTATTGTATTGTATGTATTGTATGTATTGTATGTATTGTATGTATGTATTGTATGTATTGTATGTATTGCATGTATTGCATGTATTGCATGTATTGTATGTATTGTATGTATTGTATGTATTGTATGTATTGTATGTATTGTATGTATGTAATGGTCTCGCCAGCTCCAAAACATTATCAGCAAACAGATCTCTGTGTATGTATGTATGTATGTATGTATGTATGTATGTATGTATCTATGTATTTGTGTATTTATGTATGCATATGTATGTATGTATGTATGTATGTATGTATATATGCATATGTATGTATGTATGTATGTATGTATATATCTATGTATGTATGTATGTATGTATTTATAGATGCTTCTTGAATGGTCTCGCAAGCTTCAAGATTCGATCAGCCAGCAGATCTCAGCCATTCGCGTCAAGCGTCAGAACCTCAAGCTCTCCCTCTCCCCGCGCCGCGTTTTTCGGAAGATGTGCGAGGATTTCCGGACCGTCCTGAGAGAAAACCGGGTTGAAAAATTTGCTCCTGCTGCAGAATGTGAGCTGTTGTTGGCGGAGCGAACTTTTCACGAGTCAATCCGAGGGCAAGAAGCGTTGGACAGAGACGCCAAGGAGAGAGAGTGCAAGTCCGTCTTGTCCCTGCTGAGGGACTGCGAGCGCCCTTTGAATGAAGCTAGGCGCTTAATGCCGGCCGGTTTGCAGCTACTGGACTCGGTGCAGGATCTGGAGCAGTCGGTGTTCATTCACATAGCAACAACTGAAGCCATCCAGGAGCGAGTCAATGCCGACCGCATGTATAAGCAGGTACTAGTCCTCGGCTAAAATATTGTTGTTGTTGTTGTTGTTGTTGTTGTTGCTCTGCTGCTGCTACTGCTGTTTTGGCTGTGTGGTGGATCTTTCTGTCATGATTAAAATTTGTTCGTTTGTAACGCTTTGCCAGCACGTAGATGACAACGACATTATCGAGCCTGTGATTTACTACGTCTTGTTGTTGTTGTTGTTGTTGCTGTTGCTGCTGCTGCTGTTATTGTTATTGTTGTTGTTGTTGTTGTTGTTGTTGTTGTTTTGTTATGTAGTTGATCTTTCTGTCATGAGTTGTTCATTTGTAAATCTTTTCTGTCATGATTTGTTGCCAGCATGTTGACAAACATCGTCGAGCCTGTGATTCACTACGTCGTGCTGGACGCTTATCGGCGTCGTTGTTGCTTGCTGTGTGGTGTATATTTCTGTGATGATTAAGTTTGTTCGTTTGTATCGCTTGGACAGCGTGTAGACGACAACGTCATCGTCGAGCCTGTCATGAGAATTCCTATTTCTTAAGTACAACGAACAATGACTTCAAGCGCTTCGATCTCAGTCAATATTTGCATCTACAACCTGTGTTATGGCTCATTAGAAAGCTCTTGATGAGAGCTTTTTAAATAAGCCATTACACAAGCCACACAAATCAGAACCGGCCGAGAACGAATCGTTTGAAGTCATTGCTCGTTGTACTTAAGGACAAGGAACTTCTCATTTACTACGTCGTGCTAGGTGCTTATCGGTGCCGTTGTTGTTTGTTGTGATTTGGATATTTCTGTCATAATTTATTTATGAGAAGTTCCTTGTCCTTAAGTACAACGAGCAATGACTTCAAGCGATTCGTTCTCGGCCGGTTCTGATTTGTGTGGCTTGTGTAATGGCTTATTTGAAAAGCTCGCAACAAGAGCTTTCTAATGAGCCATAACACAGGTTGTAGATGCAAATATTGACTGAGATCGAAGCGCTTGAAGTCATTGTTCGTTGTACTTAAGAAATAGGAACTTCTCACTGTCATTGTGTCATTTTGCCAGCACGTAGACGACAACGACCGCGTGGAGCCTGTGATTTACTACGTCGTGCTTCGTGCTTATCGATGTCGTTGTTGTTTCTTGTGTATTGGATATCACATAAAAGCATTCACTGCCAATTACCTAGGATATTACCCTTGTTGTGGTTAGCTTTCCGGGGAAATTCCGAAATTCAGGGAATTTCCCCGGGAAGCCAACCACATCAAGGGTAATTACCTAGGTAATTGGCGGTGAATGCTTTTATGTGTATTTCTGTCATAATTCATTCATGTGTCGTTTGCCAGCACGTAGACGACAACGACCGCGTGGAGCCTGTGATGCTTGATGCCTACCGACGATCGATTCACCTCACACGCGGTATCTATCTATCTATCTATCTATCTATCTATCTATCTATCTATCTATCTATCTATCTATTTATCTATCTATCGATTTACTCTGTCGTGCTGGACGCTTCCCGGCGCTCCACACACCTCACACGCGCTATCTATACACATGCGTAGTACCATAATGTGCACGCAATTGCTATATATACATACAGACTTGCATTAATTGCCTGTGCTTTACTGCGTTGTGCTGGACGCTTAGATAGATAGATAGATAGATAGATAGATAGATAGATAGATAGATAGATAGATAGATAGATAGATAGATAGATAGATAGATAGATAGATAGATAATAGATAGATAGATAGATATAATAGATAGATAGATAGATAGATAGATAAATAGATAGATGAAATATCGACTAATGTCAGAAAAAAGGAGCTTCTGATTTCGTCAACCAGGAAGTCTGTGGGTAAAGTATTAACCCGATGCCCAGCTAAGCCGTGATGTTTGCACGGAAGGGACTGATACAGGCAATACCAAAGCTTCCTGGTACCAGGCGGGGCCAGGGCTCGTTCCATAAAGCGCCCCTTGCAGAACGAGCTCCCACCTCCATTACAGAGGGCCCAGTAAGCAGATGGAGTTTCGAGACAAAGATAGATAGATAAATAGATATATATATATATATATATATATATATATATAGATACCGGCACTCGATGCACCTCACATGCGGTCTATACACATATACACAATACTTATGTAGCTGCATACATGAAAATGCATGCAAAAGTGAAAATATAAATACAAATGTACAAATATACATTCAACAATAAATACATGCAATGATGACAAGCATGCGTATACTTACATACACACATGCATGCATATGCATACATACACAGCATTATACACCATACAAAGTACATTCATGCATTCATCGATACATTTATGAACATACATAAATACGTACAACCAAGCATACATACATGCATGAGATTATTATCTGACCTACCTGCAAACATACTGTGATAATATTGCTATATACAGGGGTCGACTTGGAAAACGAAGCGATTGCATTTGCACGCATCGGAAGGTAACACTATAATGTATTGAAATTCCACCCCTCTGCGTCCAGCCCCCCCCCCCCCCCCCCTCCCTCCCTCCCCCTCTGCCCCTTCTCGGGCCTTGACTTCCTCAGTCTCCTTTTAGTCTAGTACCCTCACAACTTGAGAAGTTCCTATTTCTTAAGTACAACGAACAATGACTTCAAGCGCTTCGATCTCAGTCACTATTTGCATCTACAACCTGTGTTATGGCTCATTAGAAAGCTCTTGATGAGAGCTTTTCAAATAAGGCCATTACACAAGCCACACAAATCAGAACCGGCCGAGAACAAATCGTTTGAAGTCATTGCTCGTTGTACTTAAGGACAAGGAACTTCTCTTGCCACGCACGGCAAAACTTCGCAAACTTAACCTCGGCACTACATGGCATGCATACATTTATAATTATACACATATACACACACACTTAGATGCATATACATAGGATGTAAATGTACTCTGACTCAGTTCTGGATAAGGCAAAAACCAAGGCAGCAAACGAGCATGCATACAATGATGCACACGTAT
>WBZZ01003762.1:30000-45000 GCA_019918135.1 Paulinella micropora | reverse complement strand
AACTCGAAAGGAGAATTTTCGGGGCTCTTTGCGGGCTTTTCCAAGTGGTGAACTATTGCCGGTTTCGGCCATATCATGATTTTTGACGGCCTAAGTGACAGGGAACGCAGTGTTGAGGAGCAGAAGTGCGTAAAGGATGACAGGGGAACTTGAAGGAGTTGAGGTTTTGGAACAGAGAGGCTGCTGGGAACTTGAAGAGAGCCTAGAGAAACGGAGAGATTGAACGGATTGTAGGAGGAATGGAAGAGGGGAGTACTGTGGTATGGGGAAAGCAGAGCATGAGAACTTATGCCCTACTTTAGGTGTTCGACATCAGTATGGATTCGACAGATGAGAGGAAAGAGGATGGTGGAAAGGGGGAGAGACAAGAAAAGAGAGGAAGGAAGGGAAAAGCGGATCAAGAGAAGAAGAGCTATTGGAAAGAGGCATATCTGGAGAAGGAGGATTTTCCGGAGTCGGAACTATGGAACGAGGATGAGATACGTATTGGAAGAAACATATATATTCAAGTGGAAGACACGTGGAAGCTATACAAGGCATGTATGGAGAGGATCAAGGCTTTGGAGAAAGGGGATGAGAGGCAGAGGAAGATTGAGGAATTGGAAGAAGAGGCTGGGACGAACAAACAGATCTACGAGACCTTGTGGGGTTTGGCGAGACAGAGACGTCGGAGATACTTGAAAACTCGATATGATCAAGCTTCACGGGTGCTTGAGTCATTGGCGTTTAACCCTGACGAGGAGGAAGAAATGGAGGAACGTTGCAAAAACAAGCGGCAACGGACTAACTACTTGTCGTAGGATGGAAGCGGGGGGAATACCTCTGATTGCATTCTACTTTAGGTCTCAATGGAAAAGAAAAAGACAGGCAAGGAGGAAACAGGGGACGGGGAAAAGGAGGCAGACGAGGAGAAGAGGGAGGAGGAGACACCGGAATTTTGGAGAAAGGCGTGGGAAGAGGAGACGGAGGAGGGGGAAAAGGGGATGTGGGTAAAGGGGGGAATACGAATAGGCAAGGATGTTTACAAGGAGGTGGTGGCAACAGCAGAGGAATATGAAACATTTCGGGAAAAACTGCTAGAATGGGCAAAGAGAAGGGAGGTCTGCCCTCATGAGCTAGAAAGAAGACGGGAGGCAATGGTCAAGGCAGAGGAGGCGAAAATTTCGGCTTTGATGTTGGCTGAGATGAGGCGGGCACGATACGTGTGGAACCAAGAGGCGAGGCAAATACGGAGACAGTTCAGGGAGTCAAGGGAAGCTTTCAAACGGGAAAGACGGGAATATGAAGAGCCCAAATGGGGTGGGAAGCAGGAGAAACGAAAGAAGGAAGGGGGAATGGACAAGGAGGAGGAACAACCTTCTAAGAAGGCTAAGAAGGGGGAGTGAAGGACGCTAGGAAACACGATAGTATTACATACTTCTACTTTAGGACAGAATACGGCATCGGATGAGCATACGGGAGGTAAGGATGGGGATATCGGAGGAGGAAAAGCAGTTGGGACAGATAGGGGGAGTGGAATATAAGATGGATGAGGAGGCTCAACGGTTTGTAGAGGAAATGGGATATCGGTGGGGTGAACGGGTGGGAGCGATTACAGACACGGATCGGGTCCGAAGGGATGCGAGGTGGATGGCAATTAGAGCTATGTGGGAATTGCAATATCGTTGGTATAGCAACGACGAGGGTTTATGGAAGGTGTTTGCCATGACGGAGGAAGCACAATACCAATACAGTTTCATGGCTGTGTTGACGAAAGTACAGGGGAAATGGACGGCGGAGAGAATCCATACGGCATGGGCCTGTGCCAAGGGGAAGGTGGAACACGCGATGAAGTGGGTGAAAGTTTTGAACGACCGGGGGAAGGACAGCTGGAGAGTGTTTGTGGGACCGCTACGGATCAGGAGTATCATAGAAAGGGTGGAGAAAACCACACCGGACAAGGATTGGGACAGTCACGAAACGCGGGCATGGATTGAGGCTTTAGAAAAGGAGCGGAGGCAACAGAGATGGGAAGAGAAGAAACGGAATAACACAATGAACGACCAGGACGAGACATCTGACAGGGAGGTAGAGAGGAAGGAAGGGATATCGGGGAAGAAAGAAGGGATCGAGAAGCTGGAAACGGGAGCGGAAGTAGTGGAGTGGATGAAAGGCCTCTCTAAGGAAATGTGGGACGAATGCACGCGGGAAGAGATATAGAGAAGCGGAGGGGAAGGGAAGAGGGACAGAGAGTAAATACAGATAAGGGTGACCTTACAGAAATCAAAACAAAGAGGAAAACAGACAGGGGATATAATGGGGGAACAGGGCGGGAACGGGAGACATGGACTTGGGGACCAGGGGAGGATGTGAAGTGAGCAGATATAATAATGCCAGGGGGACATGTATATATGGGGATCACGGTTTCAATCATAATATATTTTATACTTTAGAATTCGAGATGGAGGCACAACCTGGGGCATCGGAGTTCAGAGACGACGAGGACGTGGGATGGATAGGACCGACCATTCAAGGGATACCGTTTACACCGGCGAGCCGACGGGAGGACCCAATGCGGTACACGAAGGCTAAGGCGGAGGCACTGCGGGCGGCATCGGATCCGACGTATGCGAGGAACCCACCAACTATGTCGCTATTGTTCCACGAACTGATGCAACGTACGCCGGAGATGGCACCGGAGATATACAGGCAGTTTTGTCGACGAAAAACTACAAGATGTGGACAAAAAGGGAGGACGAAGGGGGCATATACAGCGAGGTGGACCAGTGGCCGACGTGGATGTGGCCCAAGGGAAAACCTACATATGGGCCGGGGATGATGATGGTGGACCTGATCCATTTGGCGGAAGCGCTGTACATAGGGGTTGGGTTTTACCGGGACAAAGTGAGTAAAACGAAGCGTGAGTAAAACGAAGCTGCCCAATTTTGTGATGAATCGGATGTTGGAGGAGGGGGGTATATATATAAAACGGGGACATCAAGTCGTTGTGTCTGGCAGAGGGGGCGCAGTGACGGGAGTTACAACAAGCGGCCGCAAAGATGGCGGATGCGATAATGAGGTGGGACGCGGCGTTTTCCAGGAACCCGGCAGAGGAACTGGCGGATCTGATACAGAATTGCCATACGGGTTGGGCACGGAGCCTTAGAGGGTTGGCGGGCAAGGCGTATGACGCCATGCGGGAATATATGGCGGGGCCGACTGACGTGGGGGCAAGGATGGAGAAGAGGGATGCATCACTGTACAAGTTGTTGAAAGAGGCAGCGGCGTTGAACGATGCGGCGACAGATGCGGAAAAGGAGGCAAAACGGAAGGAACTGCGGCAATGGGTCTTTGCTTTGTCCATCCTGAATGGATGTGTGCGGGGTTGGTATACGTGGATCAGGATTCGGACTGCGGCGGCGGAAGCGGAAGCGGCAACGGCGTCCCCGGAAAAGCGGAAGAAAAAGAAGAAGAAGGGGAGGCAGTCGGAGAGAGCGGCGAGCTCGAATTGAATTATTCGGAGGAATCGGAATACAGATCGAGGTCAAGGGAAGGGGAAAAAGGGGGAAAGAGGAGGCGACGTGGCACAAGCAAGTCAAAGATCGACGGTAAGAACAACGGGACAGGATCCTGGGACAGCTCCGTAAGACGGTGCTGATGCGGGAACATGGAGAGATGCCAATGGTTGCGAGCAAACAGCACGAGTACGAGTATATGAACAAGGTACGTAAGTGAATTGGCTTTGAGGAGTGAGGCTAAAGCGGCACTGTGTGGGGACGCGGCGGACCCAGTCTGCCACTTGTTGGGCAACTTGGTGGGGTCGGGGGACGAACACACGCGGTTACTTGATACGCATATATGGGAGGAGCGGTTCAAGAAGGAGTTCGGGGAGCGAGGGGCAAATAACAAGAAGGTGGTGGTCGATGTCGCTCATTTTGTGTTCGCCGACGTGTACAAGTTTAACCAACTTCTTGACAGGGGGGATGAGATAGAGGCGCTGAAGGACGCGGCACAGGCTCTGGTTACGAAGAGGACGGCATTACGGGACATCTTTGCCAGTATCGCGGGGCTCAGTCTGTTGCAAGAGAAGAAGGAGATATACCCAATGGTTCTGGCGGGGATATGGAAGGATAAAGAGACGAAAGCGGTGGTTCCGGAGATCGCGGCACAGGTGATACGTTGGCGGATATCACGCCGGAGGGCAAAACCCGAACACCACTTACAATCCGGTCAGCTGGGTATTACATGAGGAAGACCCGGCGTTGATCGATCGTGTGATCACATCGCCAGCGATGACCGCGAAGTGGCCACAGGCAAGGTTCAACTATGGAGGCAGCGGAGGCTTTCGGGGGGGCGGACGACCGCGACATTTCACGCAAGGGGGGGGGGGGGGGGGGGAGATCGGGCGCCAAGGCATGACGGGGGGTATAGACCATGGAGCTCGAGGTATGGGGAGGGAGGATACCAGGAGCGACGACAGGAGCGGCGACCAGCGCAAGTGTTTCATGCAGATCGGGCGCCTCGAGGAGGGGAAAAGGCGAAGTTCGACGCAGAGTTCCATAACAGGGCTCTGCCGAACACGGAGCTAAAGGGGCAGCCACGGTACCCGCCGGACTCGGAGCTGATCGAGGGTTTCCCGAAGTATACCAGACGGGCACTGCGGTCCAGGAACTGGGACAAGGATTCATGTTACACGGCTATCGCTATGCACTGGTTGGGAATTAAGGGAAACTGCCAGGTGAGCCACGGGATGAATATGTGGCACGACAATTTAGACACTTGCAGGCAGCAACACAGAGACGAGGCATACTGGGAGTTGAAAGAGGCGGTACGGCACGGGATGTGGCAGCTAGGAGGGTTGGAGGACATGTTCCCGCCAGAGGAACTCCCGGCATTGCAAGAGTTCAATGAGGCCAATATCAAGGCGAAGGGATGGACGCGGAAGGATAAGGGTTACTACCACCGGGCAGCCAACATGCGACCCAAAAACACGGAGGGAGAGCGACGGGAGGAAATGCGGGACGGGTATCGGAGGAACGACAACAACGGCGGGAGAGGACCGCGGGGTGGCTATCGGGACGAGTATCGGGGAGGATTTCGAGGGAGTCGGGGTAATTATGCGGCGGCACCTAGACCGGGGATGGACAGACAGGTACAACCCTTGATATACGGGGAGTGGGGTGTTGGGAAGGACACAGCGGGTACAAGCGGAACACCACACTCTCATTTGCCATATGTGCATCCGGATCGACAGGGGTTGATTGCAGGGGCTGGGGCGGGAACACAAGAGCGACAGGGACAACCGGAGGGCGTGGGATTCATCGCGGGTACGGAACAAACGATAGAGGAGATGGAACGGGAACATGACCGCACTCATGGTATATATGAACAGGAGCGACCTCTGCGGCAAGAGGAAGCGCGTCCGCGCAGGTCTAACAGCGAAGATGACGTAAAGATCGTGGGGTTTTCTACGGCAGGTGAGCCAGGAAAGAGTGAGGGGGAGATCACGAACGGGAATGGGGGTTTGACGTATGACAGGGGAACGGAGGGCGAGGCGACAACGGCGACGGGGCGACGGATCGGGATACGGGAGCCCGGAAAGGGACGAGATGGGGAGGAGCTTGAAGACACGGGAATATGTGGATCTGACATAGGCAGAAAGAGGGGGAGAGACGAAGAGATAGACGAGAGACAGGGGGAACGGCATGCAAAACAGCAGAAGGCAGAGGGGCGAGCATGTAGCGGATCGGGGGTACATGGAAAAGGGTACAAAGAGGGCGAGAACAGTGAGGGTGAGGGCAAGGAGAGAGCGAGATTGGAGGGGGAGCGGGAGAGAAGTGAGGGAGAGGGGGTGGCAGAGGAAAGGAAGCGCGAAAAAAAGTGAGAGAGAGTGGACACGGGAGCGAGAACGACAATTTGCTGGAGACACACTGGAAGGTGAGTCAGAGGCATGAGGCGATGCGAGTGACGCCGCAGGTTAGTCAAATTAAAAGATCAAATCTCCCACTGGCGTATACTCGGGTCAGGTTGAGGAGTTTAGGAGGGGATGTGGTCATTGGCAACGATACCATGGCGGCCATTAGCGTAATCGGAAAACACTTTTTGGACATGCACGGACAACAACCATGGTTCAAGGAGCGGTTTCGGGCGACACGGGTTTGGGTGAAGGGGGTGTCGGGTACAACGGCGATGACGGGCACGATACTGCTGGCGTTTGATCTGGAAGGGGGGAATACATATACAAACAGGTTTTGGGTCGTTCCGGCATATACAGGGGGACTCCTGTGGAGCTTTGAAGCGCTGAAGCGGATGCACACTCACATCGACTGTCACAGAGGGGGGGGAAACGCTCCGGTGTATCGAGTGGTGGAATACGACTCAGAGGAGGGACAAGGAGACATACCGGGGGCATGGGTGGCGAATGATTTCAGGGCGGCACGGGTAGAGATTGAGAAGGGAGAGGAGAATAAGGCAGCGGAGCAGGAGGCTTTTGCAATTGGGGAACACGAGGAGGAGGAAGAGGAGAGCGAGTCGGAGGATGAGTGGACGAGGGCCAGAATCGTTGCTCTGGTCGACACGAGGTTGGAGGATTTCCGGCGACAAAGGGAGGAGGCCTAGGACGGTTTTCCGAAACACGGGCGAGACTTGGGATACCAACATAAGGAAATGGATACACGGGTGTTACCTATGACGCAATATGTAGTATGCAATACGGGCAAGCCTAGCCAGGCCAAGGTGGAGATTTTGAACTTCCTGCAGGAGCGGTGGGGAAGCCAACCCATGGTGGCGGATTCGGTGTCCCAGATCAAGAAGACATTGAAAAATCTGCTTTCACACGGGGACTTCACAATTATGTTTCCGGTAGGAAGGAGAACGGAAATGTGGTGGTACGATGTGGAAGATTTCCTAATCGCGGACCCGATACCGATTCCGAGTCGCACACAGAAGTTGATAGTGGCTTGCCGGCTCGGATCGAGGAAGATAGCTAGGCGGTACCGAGAGGAACTTCTGGATCGGGATTTGGCCTCCATTCGGGATGAAGCGTTCACGCACATATCCGGGGTATACCACAGGACACACGCCATTCAGTATGCTATGATGATGGACCAACTGACAAGATTCGCGGATCAAGAGCGGAAGACACCAACCTTATATCGGTCGAGGGAGGGTTTAGACGGGGACGGAGCAGAGATAGCGGTGGACGACATACAGGGGCAAGCGACAGAGGAGCAGATCAAGGAGGAGACGGATAAGGCGAGACAGGCGTTACAGGAACAGTCGGAGACATGGGAAGGCACGTCAGAGGAAAAGGCTGCGGCTATGGGGTCATGGAAGACAACATCCAAGCTTTCGGCCCTTTCAAATTGGAGGGGGGATCGGTGACAAGCCACGTCGCGGTTTTCGAACGAGAGATGGGGCAAGAGGTACCGGGGATAGGACGGCCTTCGCGGTTGAGCCATCATGAGGATCGGATTGCGAGGGAGATGACGGCGGAACTTTTGGAAAAGGGGTTGATCGAGGCGCGGCTATCGGAGTATGCGTCTCCGGTACGCATGGCGCCGAAACCAGACGGAACGTTGCGGATGTGTATCAACTATTGGAGGATAAACGAAATCATCAAGAAGATAGAGACGCCAGTGCCAGACGTGCGGAGGGGAATAGAGGTGTTGCACAAGGCGAAAATATACTCGACGTCAGATTTGAAGAGTGGATTCTGGCAGATTCCGTTAGCGGAGGAAAGCCGCTACCTAACGGCATTCATGGTGGGGATGAGAACCTACGTGTGGAAGGTTCTGCCGATGGGGTTGAAGGTGGCACCAAGCATATTTCAGCAGGCGATGACAAAGATGGGTGCAAATTTCCGAGACGCGGAATTTGCGGAGAATTACGGGGATACGACAGGATACGCCTTCGCGTATTTGGATGATGTGGTCATTTTCTCGAATTCGGTGGAGGAACACATACAACATTTGCGGGACATCATGAGACGGGTCAAGGCGTTCGGATTCCGGTTGAATGCTAAGAAGTGTCACTTCTTACAGAAGCGGATACAGTATCTGGGGTACGACATCGAGAACGGGACGTGTTCGATTGCGAGGAAGAAGCGAGAAGCGCTTGCGGCTATGCCTCTTCCTGCGACGAGATCCGATTTACACTCCTTTGTGTCCTTGGCGCAATACTATAGTGAATTTATACCGGGATTCGCAAATATTGCGGAACCAATACGGTTGTTCATGAAAGAGGGCAAGTGCGGTGCGGGGAGTGCGTGGCCACCAGCGGTTCATAAGGCGGCTGAAACACTAAGGGCACATATCTTGATGGACCCATGGAGCGGAGGGGGTACGGTGTTACAGCTTCCCAATTTCAACAGGAGTTTCATACTCGACACGGATGCATCGGCATATGCGATAGGAGGGGTTCTGCAACAGAGGGATGACGAGGGGCGTTTGAGGCCGGTGATGTTTCTGAGTCGGCGAATGACACGGGCAGAACAACAATACTGCACGCGGCAGAGAGAGGCATTGGCCATAGTCTGGGGTTTCAAGAAACTACGTGACTATCTGTGGGGGGCAAAGGGGACGACGGTGCGGTCGGATCACAACAACCTACAGTGGTTGATGTCGCAGGATCACACGGGCAGGTTGGCAAGATGGCAGTTGGAGTTATCGAATATGACTTCACGATTGAATTCATATCGGGTAAGGAGAACTATCGTGCGGACTACCAGTCAAGGGCTGGGGGTGCGCCGGAGGACGACAATGCGAAGGGAAAGAAGGAGGAGGCGGTGGCGGATGACAAGGACACGCGGGCGCAACAGCAGAGTCATGGTGTCTTCGCACTGAAACCGGTATACGACGCGGAGAAGAAGAGTGGCATGAGCCTGACGCGGTTTCACTTCAAGACGGCCGCAGCGCCGCAGCGGTTTTAACGGTCTTGGGAAAAATGGATTTGGAAGAGGAGGAGCAGAGGGCAAATTTCGACGACTGGGAACCCATCAACGTTATGGAGTATGTGACGGAGGTAGCGGAAACGCATAGGAATAGGAAGGAGGCACAGAGGGAGGATGTGAGGTTTTACGAAGCGGCGCACGCACAGTCGGTGGATTGTTGTGAAGAACACGGGTCGGAGGATGCGCGAAAGGGATATGGAAGAAATGTGGAAGGAGGCGGTACAGGGGGAGCTGACGGAGGATGAGGTGGGGGATTTGAAACCTTTTCCGTGGCGAACCATGCCCATGGTGGGGAACATTGTGATTCCGACGAAGGCGGAAGCGGCGGCGGGTCAGACGGAGGCGAAGCCGGAACTCATGTTGAGGGACACACCCAAGCCGGGTATCCTTGGAGTTGGAAAATAAACGGAGATCAAGTTTGCGTCGGTGGACATGTTCCGCAAGCTCACGCGGGACAGTGAGGAATGGAAGAGGTTTATTGCACACCAGGAGAACCCGACGGGGATTTCGGCGGACGGGGACATAAAGTGGCGGAAGGAGAAGTACACTGACTCGGACGGGCTAATCTGGTATTTCGGGAGCGGGGCCAAGAACAAGGACGATCCGGAACGGTGGGTGGTACGGGTGCCGGCAGCGTTACGGTACGCGATTCTGATAGGGGCACACAACTGCCCTTTACAGAGTCACCCGGGGCTGGATAGGATGAGATGGTCTATGACTCGGCGGTTTATTGGGACACGATGGATAAGGACATCAAGAGTTTCATTTCGGGATTCGGGCCATACCAGAGGGCGAAGACTGTCTACGATGCGAACAAGGGGCTAATGGGGCAGTATGACATAACACGGGATATATTTGACACGATTCACATCGATTACGTCGGGCCTTTACCGGACGCGGGGGAGGTCGATACAAGTATATCCTCACGATTATTGATCGGGCCTCTAACTATGTGATTGCGGTTCCCACGGCGGACGACACCAAGGAGACGACGGCCAAAGCACTGATTGATGACGTATTCAGCCGGATCGGGATACCCAGGAAGATCATATCGGACAGAGGAAGCTCCTTTATCAATTGGGTGTCGAACGAGCTCAGTGCATACTACGGGTTTCGGTGGGATTATGTCACGGCATGCAACCCTATGGCTAACGGGAAGATAGAGAGGATGCATCGTACGTTGAAGGCGTCCTTGAAAATCTATTGTCAGAACGGGCAAACCAAATGGCCAGAGGCATTGCAAGCGTTTACCTTACGGTGAACAATCTGGGTTCTTCGTCTTTGGGGGGTAGGGCTAGACTGTGCCCACATCAGATGGTGTTTGGCAAGGTCTTAACCACTCCACAGGACGTGATGCAACACAAGGCATTGTATCAGCCGTTGGAGCTGATGGCAGTGAGTTTACGGGCCCTAGCGGAAGCGGAACAAATTGTGACTAAGCATCGGGAGGCGGCAATGCGCACGGAGGACGAGAAGGGCCAACAGAAATAAACACGTGGAATTCGGGGAGGGGGATACAGTGCTGCTATACTGCCCAAACGTTCCAGTGGGGGTCTCAACAAAGCTCTATGAGAAATGGCAGGGTCCGTATCAGATTATGAAACAAACCGCGGCCTACAATTATAAGATCAGACACCAGCGGACGAAAAAGGAACAGATAGTCCACGTTCGGCAATTGGTCAAGTTCTCGCCTTACTTGTTGGATTACGAAACGGAGCAGGATGCCTTGGAGCGGACGGCGGATCAATTTGGAAACCCGCGGCCGTTGTTGACACGGGCGCAGAGGGCGGAGGAGATTGCGAGGCTGAGGGAGGAGGTGACGTTCGAACAGGATGCGGAGGAGAAGAAAAGATTACAAGACGCAATAGAGGAATTGGAGACGGGTTCACATGAGAGGGTTTCACAGAAACAAAAGCGGGATGAGGAAAAGCGGAGAGAGGAGGACAAGAAACTGGAAGAGGGAGGAATACAAGGCAGGGAGGGGGAAGCAGAGGGGAAAGGCGTGGGAGCACAAGGGGGTCAAGACAAGCAAGGTACAGGGGTGCCATCGAGGCCAGAGGCACCGGAGGGGCACTTGGGGATCAAAAACAAGCCAGGCCTGTGGGTGGAAAATGCGGCGGAGATCGATAGGATCAAATGGAAGACGGGCAAGTTCTACTTGATGATGCCGGCAGCGAAAGAGGTGATCGATGACACACTGGACGACTTTTATGTTATGAGGGTTCTAAGTCAGGGAGGGACGTCACGACATAAGGCGGGGAAGGGCATAACGCCGGTGATGCAGTTTTGGAGGAGTAGTGACGAGGTAGCGGAGGAAAAGATGCGGCGGTTCGATCCGGTTTTTCTGGAAAAGGCGGGGAAGAAGCGGGAAACGTGGGATGCCACCATCAAGTTGGACGACGAGGATCATATCCCATACACCATTCAGACGAGACCGCGGTTAGTGCTGAATGTACCGTTCAACCTCACGGAAGAGAGGCGGATACCAGCACAGATTTGGGACGAGATAGATGCTGAGGGATTGCCTTTCGATATTATCGGCACTCCACCGGCGGCGGTTGGATCAAGAGGCAAGAAGCGGCCTACGACGGGTGGTCGGATGACTCGGGCAAGAGGACGGGCACAACGAGGAAGGGGGTGATGAATGGGTGATGAGTGAGAGGATAGTATAGGAATAGAGAAAGATGAAGAATAAGAAAGAAGATGAGAAATGACGAGACGAGAAGAATACGACCTGCGGGCACAGGACGGGATGATAGCGGCTTGTATGACTTGCGGGTATATGGATGGGTGATAGCGGCTTATATGACTTGCGGGTATATGAGAGGATGATAACGGTATCAATGAATTGCGGGACTTTATAAGGGGGTGATGAGAATATGACTGACATGCGAGTTCGAAGATGAATGAAGATGAGAGAGGGGGAGCGGTATACTTTTACATTCACAGGTACGGTGACGGGCATGCTACATGCATTTTATACCAACGAGGTAAACATTGTGACGACGCGGGTTATATATACAGACAAATACGGGAAAAATATTATATCATTCAGGCTCACGGGTATAGGCATATATTAATATCATACGACTTTACGGTGTGATGGGGGAAATATATCAGATTGACATATCGGGCATAGCGGACATATCGGGAAATGAATGACAAACATGTCTTATGCCTGATAGGCTCATGGGGGAAACTGGGAAGCGGCCTGATACAAGACCTTATTCTTTTTCTTTCCGCTCTGTGACGAGCGATGATATGGAACTTTATATATTCTTCTGATAACAACGGGTGAAGGGGACATACGGGTTGGGTTGGGGGAATAATACATATGACTAATCCAGTTTAGATAGAGAGGGGTAGAATAGCGGGGGGAGGAAGACAGGGGATAACAAACAGGGATAGTCAATAGGATGGATAGAATAGCCGGAGGGGGGGGGGGGGGTGGATGATATAGTCAGCGGATAGGATAGCGAGAGGGGAGGGGGCGCGGGGCAGAGATGAGAAAGATGAAGAAGAAAGAAAAGGGACAACGGGCAAGCGGCAACTCTGACACTCGGGTGAAGGGGGGCACCAGAGTGCAAACATCATTCAGAGGGGCTGCAAAGGGGAACAAAAGGGGACATGGACCTTTTTGGGGGGAGAAGGGATGGAGTGATGAGAAAGATGAAAAAGAAAGATGATGAGGAAGAAAGAGAAAAGGGGAAACGGGCAAGCGGCAACTCTGACACTCGGGTGAAGGGGGACACCAGAGTGCAAACATCTTTCAGAGGGGGCTGCGAAGGGAATCAAAAGGGGACATGGACCTTTTTGGGGGGAGAAGGGATGGAGTGATGAGTAGATGAGGGGGTATATATCATTCGTGTTATGAGCACTCAGGTTCGTTTCAAGCATGGCGTTTCAGTGCCCGAGGGGCCTTGGTGGGGGTAGCAAATGTCCGGGGGAGCCTTTCCTTGCCTACGTTACCTCTGGGCTGGGCGACCGGGACTACAGCGCACCGAGAGGGCATTATGAGGCTATTAAAAGCCAGAAGTATTAATTCGAGTTACAGTGGGATTCGGCGTACCGAGACGGGGACGGCTTCAACAAGCGGGTCAACAAGTGGGATTCGGCGTGACCGAGACGGGGGCGGCTTCGACGAGCGGGATTCGGCGTGACCGAGACGGGGGCGGTTCCAACATGTTGGATGCGGCGGGACCCAGATGGCGACTGCGTCCGAGCACGAGGAGCGGCAACAACGTATGGATATCGATCGAACGATGGCACGGCGGGGGAAGCATTGGATCGGCGGATTCAACGGAGTCGCGGAAGCGAGAAGGGAAGACTCGCCCAGGATAGTATAGACCGACACTAGGTCGGGGGGACATTGGGTGACTAGGGGCCGGTTACAAGGAATGGAGGATGAAGGGCAAGTTGTGGTCTCAGCAGAGGAGGGATGCATTTTCAGGCGTGCGGTGGCGGAAACCGATTCAACAGGCCACGAAGGACGTAACGGGAAATTAACCAGAATTTTACATAATGTAAGTGTTGGCGTTTGGCCCAACCTACAATTTTGTTTAATTTGTAAATGCGGGTACGGCGTCGACCGTCACTCAGGTTCGTATTTGCATTTTATCCCGAGGTTGGTCGGCGGGGGCGTAAGTTCGACTCCTCGCGCGCATACTGGCGAGCGCGCTCGGGGGGGAGAAGGGATTATGCCGGCCCACCCGGTATATAATGGCAATACTGATCGTTCCGGTCTGTCGGTTAATCCTTGGTCTGGAGATTACGGAGTCCCTACTTTAGGTATTCCTCAGTCTTCATATCGTTAGTAACAGTTATCTGTTTATTAAATATCCTACTATCGTAACACTCCACTGTGACACTCTTTTTATTCATTACATTAAAAAAGCTGAGCCGCCGCCCCTGAATCTTTCTAATCATCATACTGGCTGAACGACTTTATTATTACACTACAATACTGAATATTTGAAGAACAATCCGAACCCGGTACTAATAGTTATCCATTATCATCTTCAACTAATCAGTGAACACTTTCAGCCAGTCGTCGTGTTCTATTCAAGTTATATGATGATACCACCACAAGGGCGTTCGGCGTCGAATGACATCATATCAATAAACTCAAACTCAGAATTTTGCCATGATCAGATATTAATACTGTAGATCCGAGTCAATGATTCTGGCAGTCTGATTCTGGGCGGCGCTAAGTCAGTTTTCTCAGGGCGGCCTCCCTCCCGGGTGCAACCGCCCGGCCCAACCCGGTTGAAGCCAGTGACCCCCAGAGTCCGGGCGTTAAATTCAATTCAACTAATTACGTGATGATCATGGTATTCAAGTTCTGGTACTAACACTCGGTAAATTATGCTATATTATTACTGTGGACATTCAAGGGGCAGAACATTCAAACTTTGACGTCATTTTTCTCAATCAATATTTGAGATACGGAAATGCAGCGCACACCGTTGGAAAGCTCTTGTCCTAAGCTTTCCAATGCTGGCTTCAGATTTGTCGTATCACTTCGATTGATGGGAGAACGATCAGATCAAAGTTGGATAGTTTGCCACTTGAATGTCCACAGTAATACTACTAGAATATACTACTAGTAAGTTATAACCCTCATGAAGCCCGGTGGCCCGGGCCCAGCTCATTTGAGGCAGTGTCACGGTTTAAACTTCTTTTATACATCATCAATGATGAGTCATAGTGTGGCGTTGCCGGGAAGGCTAAGTCGGCCCTAATAGCGACCACGAGTACTGCCGGTTTAACTTGGATGCTTGGTTAAACATGCCATGTCCGTCACCTAGGGAGCGATTGGAGGAGGCGGGTCCTGGCCATGTGAAGGCTTGAAGGAGAGGAGAAGAAAAACACCACAAAGAACAGGCAACAGGCTGAGACAAAACACCCGCCCGATATACCAGACATGATAGCAGGATAGATAGATAGATAGATAGATAGATAGATAGATAGATAGATGATAGATAGATAGATAGATAGATAGATATAAGGAAGAGAAATGAAAAAGATACAGAGAAGACTCACCAAGTAAGAATGGGTGAAAAATAGGAAGC
>WBZZ01003762.1:15000-22500 GCA_019918135.1 Paulinella micropora | reverse complement strand
GTCAGTCTCACCTCGGCCTTTTGTTTGTGTTGTGTGTGTGTGGGGGGGGGGGGGGGGCAGTAGACATACAGTTACATAAGTAGAAAACGTTAGGTTTTTAGCACATAATGCATGACGCTCTGAATGCCTCGCAGTCTCAGGTTCAGCCTCGAAATCCTCGTCCTCGAGCCCGTCGCGATCTCGATCCGGTCAGTCTCACCTTGGCCTTTTATTACTATTACTATTACCCACGACTGCTTTCGGTGGACATTATCACCCACGACTGCTTTCGGTGGACATGATCAGTTTTTGTTTTCAACATACCGTGGATTGCGTACGTCTTGGCCGTTTTTCCCAAAGGACCTCAACCGAGTCCGCTTGCAAGTCTAATGCGATAGGCTCTTTCACGTATAAAGGGTACATATTTTGTGTTGAGATTCACTAAGCACGAGGTCCCCGAAAAAGTTGCACCTTGCACGGGTCTCAGCACAATACACCGTGCGTCTCGGTCCATTTTTTCGGCGTTGGCAGATGTCGGTTTATGGTCTATGACTATCTTCTTCCAACATGATGCTCCTTTTGCTGTTGAGCACACTTCAGCTACTTCTGTCCCTTTCTTCTCACATAAAAGCATTCACCGCCAATTACCTAGGTAATTACCCTTGATGTGGTTGGCTTCCCGGGGAACTTCCCTGAATTTCGGAATTTCCCCGGGAAGCTAACCACAACAAGGGTTATTACCCAGGTAATTGGCAGTAAATGCTTTTATGTGTCTTTGTCTCCAGTCTTGTTTTTCGTGGAGCCCGCGCCTTATGCGCCCTCGTCCACCCTGCTCATCGGCTTTGACCTCAGCAACACCGGCTTCGCACCCACGACGAAGGACTGGGTGGGGCTGTACAATATCGGGTAGGTGTGTGTGTGTGTGTGTGTGAGTGAGTGAGTGAGTGTGTGTGTGTGTGTCTGTGTGTGTGTGTGTGTGTGTGTGTGTGTGTCTGTGTGTGTGTCGCCCCACAAAGCTGGGACTCCCTGCCTCGATCTGCTCATGTCCGCACACTCCCCGCCACTGCATTCTTTGCTCCCACTCATCTCCCTCTCTCCCTTCGTCCCTACCAGGGTGACCCCAGACGGCGACCCAGCCTCCCTCAACTGGGCGTACACCTGCGGTTCTTCCGCTTGCTCTCAGCCCGTTTCCGCCGGCTCGGTAGCGCTCGCTGCGCCCTCGGGTGTGGGCTCCTACGCTGCCTTTCTCCTGTCCAACGACGGGTATACCATCATCGCCGGACCGCTCCAATTTGCCACGACCGGTTCCGCTGAAAACTGTCCAAGTGCGGTAACTCCACCTTCCCCGCAGACTCAATTCTACCCCCCAGACAACAGCGACCTAGCTGTCTCCCGGGTGGCCTTCTCCTCTTGCTACAAGCCGGACTACGTGCCCGACGCCAAGCTCTGGGGACACGTCCGGAATAACTTCCGGGCGCAGCTGTGGCTGTGGCTCGGTGACAACATGTACGCGGATGGCACGAACATGGACCAGAAGCGACGGGTCTGGCTTGTTTGCGACACTACTCTCTCATTGTTCTATTCCTTGTTTTGTCATGGTTCGTTTCTCTCTCTCTCTCTCTCTCTCGCTCTCTCTCGCTCTCTCTCTCTCTCTCGCTCTCTCTCGCTCTCTCTCTCTCTCTCTCTCTCTCTCTCTCTCTCTCTCTCTCTCTCTCTCTCTCTCTCTCTCTCTCTGAAAAGCCGCGTTCTAAGTGAGATAGGTTGGACCTTTTTTTTTTCGACTGTCCCTGCAGGCACACAATGCAGCCCGAGAGCAAGTAAATTATGTCTCTACAGGTAGGGCTCAGCCAGGCCATTCAGCCACATCAACAATGATATAAGCAACAGTCGCCCATTTCCATTTAATATCCTCTAGTTGATCCCGTTGCAATTGTGACAAACATATCATATCTACTGCATGATTGCGTCACTCTTACTAACCAAGGGGCATATTATTTGAATGCTTACAAATGAAAAATAGTCAGTAGGTATTTTGTGTTTGTTAAAAAAAGTATCGTAGATATCGCGTTTGTTTGTGCGTACTTCAACTAATGGTTTTTTTTTTTTTTTTCTGTCAGCTGCTGGCATGTACGTTGACGTGAAAAATCTATTTTATCACGCCAAACAGTTTCACATAAAAGCATTCACCGCCAATTACCTAGGTAATTACCCTTGATGTGGTTGGCTTCCCGGGGAAATTCCCTGAATTTCGGAATTTTCCCCGGGAAGCTAACCACAAGGGTAATTACCTAGGTAATTGGCGGTGAATGCTTTTATGTGAATTTGCTTGTAGCTTGCTAAAATTGATATCCTGACAGAAAATTAAAATTATTGCAACGGACTTGTTCTGTTTTGTGCGAATATGTTCTGCTTGTATGTGCATTGTATGTACAGGACCGGTAGCCTCCCCCAAGATTCCCGTGCTGGGCACGTGGGACGACCACGACTACGGTGCCAACAACCAAGGCAATGACTATCAGTGCCCCCTGCAGTCCCAATACGAGTTCAACCTCCACTTCAACATCCCCTTCACCGATCTCCGCCACAAGGATTACAGTGGTAACTGTGCAAACAAAATACAGCCTGAGAAGTTCCTACTTCTTAAGTACAATGAGCAATGACTTCAAGCGCTTTGATCTCAGTCAGTATTTGCATCTACAACCTGTGTTATGGCTAATTAGAAAGCTCTTGATGAGAGCTTTCAAATGAGCCACTCCACAAGCCGCAAAGATCAGAACCGGCTGAGAACGAAACGTTTGAAGTCATTGCTCATTGTGGTTAAGTACGAGGAACTTCTCCTGCAGTCAGACCTGTTTTTGCTGGTGTTATGTTGATTCTTGTGCCGCAGCCTTTTTTTGGTTTACCTTAGCATCATTATCATCCTCATCCATATTCTTAACCACCATGAGCAATGAATTCAAACGTTTCGTTCTCAGCCGGTTCTGATCTTTGCGGCTTGTGTAGTGGCTCATTTGAAAGCTCTCTTCAAGAGCTTTCTAATGAACCATAAAACAGGTTGTAGGTGCAAATATCGACTGAGATCGAAGCGCTTGAAGTCATTGTTCGTTGTACTTAAGAAATAGGAAATTCTCATGGTTTTCTTTCTCTTTGCGTGTTCTTCCATTTATTTATTCACTTATTTACTTATCTATTTATTTCATTCGTTCATTTTTCATGTATTCCTTGTGCTCATCCAGTGCGCTCTTTGTTGTCTATCTATCTATCTATCTATCTAATCTATCTATTTATCTATCTATCTATCTATTTATCTATCTATCTATCTATCTATCTATCTATCTATCTATCTATCTATCTATCTATCTATCTATCTATCTATCTATCTATCTATCTATCTGTCTGTCTGTCTGTCTGTCTATCTATCTATCTATCTATCTATCTATCTATTTTTTTATCTATCTGTCTATCTGTCTATCTATCTATCTATCTATCGCTTAACGTATCACCTTGTCCCTAGCCTGTCTATCTATCTATTTATCTATCTATCTATCTATCTATCTATCTATCTATCTATCTATCTATCTATCTATTTATCTATTTATCTATCTATCTATCTATCTATCTATCTATCTATCTATCTATCTATCTATCTATTTATCTATCTATCTGTCTGTCTGTCTATCTATCTATCTGTCTACCTGTCTATCTAGCCAGGCTTGCCGTTTGACACTAATAATAATAATAGTAGTAGTATTAGTAATAATAATAATAATAATAATAATAATAATAATAATAATAATAATAATAATAAGAATAAGAATAAGAATAATAAGAATAATAATAATAACCAGACACCCGTCTCTTTGTTTATTCTACATCCCATTCATTTCTATCCATCTAATTGTTGTGTTATACATCTTCATATATATTCCATTTTTTAACATCTATCTTCCTTCATACAACTACAACTCAGCTGTTCTAGAAGTTCCCAAAGAAAGAAATAAGAAGTTCCTTGTACTCGCTGTATGTATGTATGTATGTACATGCAGACCGTTATATAGGTAGGATAGCATTGAGAGTGCGCGCTGTATGTATGTATGTATGTAAGTTACGTACGTATGTATGTATGTATCGTCTGAGAGAGGAGGAGGTGAAGAGAGAGCGGCCAGCACAGACTTTGACTGTCGTCGCACTGTTGTCTTATTTTAGAAGCAACTGATGCTTGCTATCGTTTTTTTCTCGGGCTGGGAATGCAAGCTTAGGAGGCCTCTTAAAGAAGGGGAAATGGCTCCTTGTGCTTTTAGTCATGCGGTAGGGGATTCAGCACTCAGTCTGCCCCGAGGACGAGATTGCACAAGCCATGCAAGCTATTCTGAAAAGAGATGAGCAAAAGAAGAGGAGGAAGCAAGGAGGAGGCGGAAAACTTTTTTGTTTCTTTTCGTTTCCTGGTGATTTGCTTACTAGTTAATGGCGAAGCTGACAGTATTAAGCTGGACGATCTGGTGAGACATTGAGTGTGTCAGAGTATGACTGTGAGCGAAAGTAAGAAACAAGAAAAGGAAACATTTTTGTTTTAGCGACAGGAAATTAGTGTTGAAAATGCTCTCAGCTTTATCTGTCTACCCGCCCTTTTGACTTCGCACGGTCCTTGCTTCTTTTTTGCAGGGCCGGGTCCTAGGCGAGCTGGTGTGTACGATGCCAAGCTGTTCCCACGGCCGGGGAGCCCTTCTGTACCGGGGCTGCACGTGGTGATGCTGGATGCCCGCTCCGGGCGGGACCCGACCTACCCGAACTTTGGAGCCTGCCGTGGACAAAGCTCCCACTTCCTCTCGGCCGAGCAGTGGTCTTGGCTGGAGGCGGAGCTGCAAAAGGAGGCAATAGTCACCATTATAGCCACTGGTATTCAGGTCCTGCCACCGACAGACCTGGAAAGCCGTGCCCAGAGCGCGTACTGCGCTGATGATGCTAACAGCGGCAATACCTTCCGAGAAGCCCTGGCTGCTGTGGGGGAGAATGGGGTACAGCATGGGACAGAGTACGAAACATGGGGGGAAATACCACAGGAGCGGGCGCGGCTGTTGTTGGCAGCGCAGAGGGCGCTCAATGCCAACAAGACCGCCGCGGTGGTGTTTGTCTCTGGGGATCAACACTGGGGTGAGCTGATGGTGAAGCGCATGCCGCCTTCGGTTGCGGGCGGTGGGGCTGCCCAGCTTTTGTACGAAGTGACCGCCTCGGGCATTAACCAGAACTGGATCGAAACCATCCACAACTCGAACCGCGTTAGCCACCGCAGCTGCGACACAAAGCACGACGGCGTCTTCATCAATTCCTGCATCTTCCCTTTTACCTACCAAGGGCAGACCTATTACGACTGCACCATGGTGGATAGCGCGGATGGCGTCAACCCGTGGTGTTATTATAGTCTGAGCGCGCCCAGTCTATGGGGGACGTGTGCCCCTTCGCTCTCTGCGCTCTCTCAGGTGTGTTTGTCGCTTAGAACAAAGGACAAGAAGACAAGAAGAATGCAAACGAACGAATCCGAGACGGACAAGAAGAAAACCTAGAATTTAAGGCGGGGGGAAAGGGCAAGAAGAAGGACAAGAAGACAAGAATGAAAACAAGGAAGAGGAAACCAAACAACATTTCAAGGGACGATTTTGAAGATTGTTTTTGTGGTATGCACGTTCTGCCCTGTGCTCTGTGCCTTTGCTAGGACACCTTCCTCTCTGTCTCTCTCTCTCTGTCTCTCTCTCTCTCTCTCTCTCTCTCTCTCTCTCTCTCTCTCTCTCCCTCTCTCTCTCTCTCTCTCTCTCTCTCTGTCCTCTCTTTGCTTTCTCTCTCTCTCTCTCTCTCTCTCTCTCTCTCTCTCTCTCTCTCTCTCTCTCTCTCTCTCTCTCTCTCTGTGCTAGGGCACCTTTTCGAACTCGTCGAAAACTTGTGGTTCCCCCTTCCATGTCTGCTCGGCCAAAGCCAACTACGGCGGCATCGAGGTGTGTGTGTGTGTGTGTGTGTGTGTGTGTGTGAGAGAGAGAGAGAGAGAGAGAGAGAGAAATGAGAAAGAGAGAGAGAGAGAGAGAGATGAGAAAGAAAGAGAGAGAGAGAGAGAGAGAAAGATAGAGAAAAAGAGAGAGAGAGAGAAAGAGAGAGAGAGAGAGAGAGAGAGAGAGAGAACGAGAGAGAGAGAGAGACAGAGAGAGATGGAGAGAAATAGGGAAAGAAAGGGAGAGAGAGAGAGAGAGAGAGAGAGGGAGAGAGAGAGAGAGCTGCGTCCATCAATCTATGTTTCGAAATTTGAATTAGTTAGTGAATCGCTAGTTAAGCTCAATTTTCTGCAGGAACATGGGGATGACATACCTCCAGGAGAGAGAGAAATGAAAAAGAGAATGAGAAAGAGAGTGAGAGAAGGAGAGAAATGAGAGAGAGAGAGAGAGAGAGAGCGAGAGAGAGAGCGAGAGAGAGAGAGAGAGAGAGAGAGAGAGAGAGAGAGGCTTAGGCCCATTCTGCACCACCCAAACATTCGGATTTCGGGTGCCACTTTCAAGGTTTTTCTTTTTGTCCTGAAAGATCGGGCCTGGGGTGGCAGGCACTCCACCAGAAAGTGGCCATCCATAACCCGAATATTTTGGGGGTGTAGAATGAAGCTTAGCATAGCGTGTCTCTCGTGGGGGCCTCTTTCAGCACTCGAATCTCTAGACTTTCTCATAAGATAGATAGATAGATAGATAGATAGATAGATAGATAGATAGATAGATAGATAGATAGAATGATTGATTGATTGATAGATAGATAGATAGATAGATAGATAGATAGATAGATAGATAGTGTTAAGCGTGCGCGGTCTGTTTTCTACTTGCCTACGTGACGGCCTAGAGCTCAAGAGAGGGGCATGCACATGAAAGCATTCACCGCCAATTACCTAGGTAATTACCCTTGATGTGGTTGGCTTCCCGGGGGAAATTCCCTTAATTTCGGAATTTTCCCGGGAAGCTAACCACAACAAGGGTAATTACCTAGGTAATTGGCAGTGAATGTTTTTATGTGATGATTGATTGGCTGAATGTATTTTGGGGTGTGTGTGTGTGTGTGAAAGGGGGGGGGGGGGGTAGAGTAAGTTTTGCAAGAAGCAGCAAACATTGAGTAAGCCTCATGAAGCCTCCACTGCTCATCATGAAACAGAACAGGAGCGAGTACACTTGTTTTTTTGCTGTGCTCATTTTACAAGTTTGTGCGTCTCATGAGAAGTTCCTTGTCCTTAAGTACAATGAGCAATGACCTCAAACGTTTCGTTCTCAGCCGGTTCTGATCTTCGCGGCTTGTGTAGCTCATTTGAAAGCTCTCTTCAAGAGCTTTCTAATGAGTCATAACAAAGGTTGAAGATGCAAATATTGACTGAGATAGAAGCGCTTGAAGTCATTGTTCGTTGTACTTAAGAAATAGGAACTTCTCATGGCTGCAGGTTGACTATGACCGCCGCCGCATCACTATGTCTGTCTTTACCCCCTACGAGTCTGAAGTGATTTCTCA
>WBZZ01003762.1:10000-12500 GCA_019918135.1 Paulinella micropora | reverse complement strand
GAAGTACTGCGCACCAAATTTTCAGACCCACTTACCTTATCAAAAAAAAAAAAAGAAGTTTTTTTTTGAAGTCATAAGTTAACACTTCCAAAATAATTCAAATTCAAAAGTATTTTTTTTTCTTTCCTGCAGTAGATTTATTTATGATCTTTACAATAAAAAAAGATATGTAGAAAAAGGGCAAAAACTCTATGGTCAGACTAGATGTTGCCTTTATTTTCATAGTCACTAACAGTGAACATAGAATTACACTGGCATATGTGACTCCACTCCGTGATCCGAGTCCCGGAGCCAGTATGAAGTATATAGAAACATTGAACAGACAGCCGGGAGCATTGATAAAGTACTTGAACTTGTGATTTGATGTCAGCTCATTCTAGTATATACCTGATGAGCCGGATCAGTGAATGAATGATGGCCGGCGACACTGAATCTAGCGGCACGGTTTTTGAAGCCGTTTCACGCAAACACTTTCATTAATATTAATACTACACAAGAGAATACTACGTGACTTGCCACTAGTCACTGATTAGTAGGACTGACATGATATCATGATTATATAGTCTATGATAATAATACGTGGCAGGCGTAACTTCCGAGACGGCTCGTGACGGTCATCATCTTAAAGTCACCTGCACGGGCCCGGCCGCTTCAAGTTCGGTCAGGTCTGCTGAAGGCTGCAGCCGTGGTTTTTTTGACACTTCAAGTAGTAGCAGTTAAGTGATAAAATTTTGCAAAATTTTACCTGGATGTAACTGTCAATTTGAAAATGGCTGATTAAAAGTTATTAATATAAATAAAAAAAAGTATTAATAAAACGATGCCTAGCAGTCATAATACTGTCATTCTTCAGGTTGAATGTGTCGATGCAGAACGCCATAAAGAGGTGAAATTTGGTAGCTGTAACAGTTGTTCTCAAGAGATGAGCTCTTTATATAAATTATTCGACTGTGCGGCGGGCAGGACTTGCCCTATAGTTTCATTCATTTATGTACATGTATTAATACTAATAAGCTCATAACAACAAAATGTGGCTATTTGTGTATATATGTGGGTTGTGCGTGTTCTGTGCTCGGCGTTCCCCTAGACCTATCTGCCTTTAGACGGACGGTCAGACTCGGCGCCTGCACAGCTGTCTTCTTCTCCTCTGCTGCATGGTTTACGCACTGCAGCGTGTCCTCTTCGATAGTCTCTGCTTCTCTGCTGTCAACTCCTCACTTGGGTCCCTGCAAGACTGCGTTTGCTCCTCCTGACTTCCTTACCGATGTGATTCTACTTTACAGTGTGGCGCCACAGTTCCCACAAAACTTACCTGCCACCCAAACCATCACGCAACGCACACAACGAAATCTTGGCTAAAGCAAAAAGTCAAAGCATGGACGCAGTAATCATATAAACATCACACAATTGAAGTTTTCTTTTTTTTTCTTTTCTTTCTTTCTTTTTTCTTCCTTCTTCCTTCTTCTTTCTTCTCTCTTCTCTCTTCTTTCTTCTTTCTTTCTTTCTTTCTTTCTTTCTTTCTTTCTTTCTTTCTTTCTTTCTTCCCTCCCTCCTTCCCTTCTACTCCCTTCTTCCTTTCTTGCTTCCTTGCTTCTTGGCTTCTTGGCTTCTTGAATTCTTGAATTCTTGGTTTCTTGGCTTCTTGGCTTCTTTTCCTCTTTTCCTCTTTTCTTCTTTTCTTCTGTTCTTCTGTTCTTCTTTCTTCTTTCTTCTTTCTTCTTTCTTCTTCTTCTTCTTCTTCTTCTTCTTCTTCTTCTTCTTCTTCTTCTTCCTTTTTTTTTGGGGGGGGGGGGGGCTGTACGCCACCCCCTCCCTATGAATATATAAGGGGCTAGTATTCAACTTGTAGGAAAGACAGAATAGCACAGAAACATATTAAAAGAAGAGGAGGAGGAGGAAGAGGAAGAAGAAGAAGAAGAAGAAGAAGAAGAAGAAGAAGAAGAAGAAGCAGCAGCAGCAGCAGAAGCAGCAGCAGGGCAGCGAGTGTATTCGCTGGACCGCCGTCTGCCTTGGTGCCGCAGTCTCCGCAGAACTTGGCCTTGTCTGCCGTCGCGTCCTGCGCGCCCACAACGCACAGACACAGCCCAGACCTTAATCTAGCTTGCGTGAGCAGCGCAGGTTGACCATGCTGGTCTACAGGCACGTGTGGCCCCAGCTGCCAGCTGCAAGCTCCTCTCATCCGCTTTGGTGTGCGTGCGTCGCCCCATTCGACCTATCCATCTATCTACCAATCTACCTATTCACCTACCCTATCGCTTATGGTGCAAAGCCCGACCTTGCCCAAGCTACCTACCTACCTACCTACCTACCTACCTACCTACCTACCTACCTATCTATCTACCTACCTACCTACCTACCTGCCTACCTACCTACCTACCTACCTACCTACCTATCTACCTACCTACCTACCTATCGCTTGTGGGGAGCAGGGGAGCCGACCGTTGCGGGCACGACCTTGCCCTTGCCTACCTGAGAATTTCCTTGTACTTAACCACAATGA
>WBZZ01003761.1:37500-39863 GCA_019918135.1 Paulinella micropora | reverse complement strand
CAAGCCTAGTGTTCTTCTCCTCTCCCCCCCCCCCCCAATCTTTTTTTTTTTTTTTTTTCCGCGTGTGTGCATACGTTATATGTACTATGAGGTTTGTTGGTGTTTTAGTAGATATGTAGTTAGTGCTTTCTTGAATGGTTTGATTTTTGTTTCATCTGTTATATGTTTTGGGATTGACTTCCATTGATCTGCAAAGATCTTGGTGAGGTATGGGTCTTTGTGGTTAACAAAGAGGTTGCCTTTTGTTGAGTATCGGGTTTTGTATGAGTGTATGATATTGATTGGTGTAAAGGTGTTGTTGTGGAGTGGTCTGTTGAGATGTTTTTTAGGGTAAATGAATGGGTGATTTTCTATGCATACACGGAGGGTGTATAGGTGGGTGATGTCAAGCAGTTCGAGTTGGTTTAGGATTGGTTTTGTATGTGCGCGGTAATGTGTTTTTGCAATTACTCTGATTATTTTTTAATGTATTTTTATGAGTGGTTGTATATATTTCTTTTTGTTGTCATGCGTCCCCCAGATGGAGATGTTTTGTATAAGGTGTGGATATATGTGTGTATAGTATAGTTGTTTCATTTGTTTTATGTTTAGATATTTTTTAGCATATAGTAATGAGTTGATTGTGGGTTGGAGTTTACGGATTATGTTGTTAATATGTTGGTCATATTTAAGGTTATGTTGTAGTGTTATGCCTAGGAGTTTTGCGTGTTGGCATTGCTCGAGGGTAGAAGAAGAAGAAGAAGAAGAAGAAGAAGAAGAAGAAGAAGAAGAAGAAGAAGAAGAAGAAGAAGAAGAAGAAGACGAAGAAGACGAAGAAGACGAAGAAGAAGAAGAAGAAGAAGAAGAAGAAGAAGAAGAAGAAGAAGAAGAAGAAGAAGAAGAAGGAGAAGACGAAGACGAAGAATGGTTGTTTATTGTTATTGTGTGCCAGCCAACTACAGACCGATATCATTACTACCTATAATAGCTAAAGTATTTGACACAATAATAAATAAACAAATAATGGATCACCTAACAAAACACAACATAATATCACATACACAATACGCATTTCGACCTAACTCAAGCACAACCATGACAGTCCAAACCATAATAAACCAAACACAAAAACATAAAGACAAAGAAGAGCTAGCACTAGCACTCTATGTAGACCTCTCGAAAGCATACGATACAGTAGAGCATTCAAAGCTACTAGACAAACTTCGACGAAATTTTAATTTCAACGAAGGTACAGTCCAGTTCTTTGCATCCTACTTCTCGAACCGCATTCAAGAAGTCCACACACAATATGCCAAGTCTCACAAACGCACCATCACACATGGCATCCCGCAAGGCAGCACACTCTCCACCACCTTCTTCCTACTCTACATAAATGACATAATCAATATTATACAACAAGGGACAGTATACACATATGCAGACGACACCACACTCATAATAACAGCTAAAAATCCTAAAAACCTACAAGAAAAAACACAAACAGAAATAACGAAATTAATAAACTACTTCCACTCTAATAACCTAGTACCCAACCCAACAAAAACAACATACACAATTTTCCATAAAACAAAACAAAATATTGCTTGTGTCGCTGGCTTTGTATAGTTCTATTACTTTTGTTGTTTTGAGTGCGTCTGGGTATTTATTTTCATTTATGGCTTTGTTGAAGTGGTTGGTGAGTATAGGTGCGAGGAAGGCGTGCATGTCTTTTATAAGTGTTGGTTTTATTTTGTATATGTCCTCTGCTTTATCTCTGTTTATGTTTTTAAGTGTTTTGTTTACAATGTCTTCTGTTGTGTTATGTAGTTTGAAGCTTGGATGTGTTTGTTTGTTTTCTTCCGCTTTCTCTTCTGGTTGTTGTTTATGTTCGGTTGTTGGTATGCTGTTGCTTGTTTTTTTGCCTATTGTTATGTAATGATCGTTGAGTGCGTTTGCTATTTCTATGGGGTCTGTGTATGTTTTGTTGTTGTATTGTATTGTGGTTGGCGACGCTCTCGGTGGTCTGTTGTTAGGTACTAACTCTCTGAGTTTTCTATGTTGTTTTTTTGGGTTGTTTTTATTTTTTTCTAGCGTCTTCATAACTTCGTCTTTTTTTGCTTTGTGTATTATTTTGTCGACTTTGTATCTCTGTGTCCTGTATGCATGTTTGTTTTCTGTTGTTGGGTTATCTCTCCATTTTTTGTATAGTAGGTGCTTTTTTCTTATTTGCCTCTTTATTATGGGGCTGCACCAGCTTTTTCTTCTATTGCATTGCTTTGGTTCTCGTTCGAAGTGTTCTATGACTTTTGCTATTGTTGTTTGTATGTCTCTAAACTTTTGGTTTGTGTCGCTGCTTTCTGTGTTGTCGTGTGTGATGTATTCTA
>WBZZ01003761.1:27500-30000 GCA_019918135.1 Paulinella micropora | reverse complement strand
GGTGGGCGGGCCGCGCGCGCGGAGAAGCCATCAAGGGATATCTTTATCGGTCCACGCATCTTCGCACTCGGTTCGGATACTACGCAATCGCACTCGGATCCACTGAGTCATTGTCAGCGAGCGTCAGAGGCAAAGAAAAAGAAGTGCTACGAGAGGAGAGAAGGGACAGAGAGGAGAGAAGGGACAGAGAGGAGAGAAGGGACAGAAAGGAGAGAAGGGACAGAAAGGAGAAAGGGGACCGAAAGGAGAAAGGGGACCGAAAGGAGAAAGGGGACCGAAAGGAGAAAGGGGAGAGAAAGGAGAAAGGGGAGAACCGGGCCGACCAGCGGGTGCATCAGCGCCAGCCGAGCAGAATCAAAATTATCATGAGTTTGCAAAGCTAGTAGTAGGTACTTTGGAGAGAGTAGCTTTGGCAGCGGTAACAGGTAGTGTCAGTCGGCTTGCAGGTGCCTCAGCTTCCTAGTCAGAAAAACCTGCCCGCAAAAAGTCAAAGATTGAATGCGGGTTTGAATCCAGTACATGTGACGAAATCAAACTTGTGCTGAATCAAGCGATTGTAAAATGCCGAAGGGTAGAGGATGAGTAGAAAGTTCTTGCAAGGCTTCTAAGAGTAGACGGACTGTCTGCCAGGCAATCAACACACATACAGTTGATTTGGTGGGATGTGAAAGCTACGGCTCCAGATGCTCTTATTGATTTTTCAAAAGTAAGAGAGCTTTTGGTTGAAAAAAATCAAAATGATTTTTTTTAGAAGTTATTCTACAATGAATTAATATTTAATTACTAGTAACAATAATTAGTTAAAATTTTAATCATAGTATTAAATCATTTGAAGTTTGTGACCTTAACTTTCCTTGCCGCGAGGGAGTCTGAGGAGGAGGAGGGGGGGGACGGATGACTGCTTAGTGTACACTACGCACCTGCTGTCAGAAAAAAATATATTATATATAAAATAACTTTTAAGTTATTAGTATGTTATTAAAAATCAATTTCCATAAATTAAGATTGAATTTCAGAACCGGTGCAGAGGTTAGTTTGGCAATTAGGTTTGGCAGGACACAACTATTTTAAAACGACATCGCCTTTCCCACGAGAAAGAAGAAGGACTCTTGAAGGGCACAGTAGTGGTGGAGGCAGTGTAGGAAAGCATCAGAGTCGGAGCTGAGGAGGTGTGAGGCACAATGTGCCGCGCCAGTGCACCGAGCGGCACACACTGCAAGACACTCCGGTGTTGTGTCACACCGGCAGACGGTACGTTCCTGACACTCAACAATCGTATATTGTGTTTGGTGAATGTGCATATGTAAATTCATGATCTAATGTTCATTAGTGTTGGCTTTGCCATTCGAGTAATCAAACTTTGCTAGATCAAAGTTCAAGTAAATAGCTTTCAGAATCTTCAATCGGTTTGAAAAAATATTAAGTAGTTTTTACAAAAGACTCAAATGAAGTTTGGCTTTTCACCATATTGGATGGAAATTTTCCCGAATTTTTTGGAAAAGTGTCCGGATGGCACAACGCTATCGAAATTATTTTTTAATTCAAGCCACGTGTCAAAAAACACAAGAAAAGAGTTAGGAAGCGAAAGCTATTTTTTTATCTTACACTCACTTTCTTTCTGTAATCTAACTATGCAGCCTTGTTTATCATGTCTCATTTGATAATGTTTTAAGAAATTTTTGAGTAATTTTTCTCTTTGACTGCAAATCATTCCTTGGAAAACAGTACTTCAAAAGGTGGTCAAATATGTCTTCTTGATAGTTTGCGACTGTTCTAGTCAGAGTTATTGAGTTATAAAGTTGCTAGTACACACTTATTGAAGTATCAATCAGTTTTTTATCAATGAAGCCTTATGAAACTACTTGAACTTGATAAACCATGTCAGGACTTTTTTTGCACTTCAAACGTTTTGTGAACTCGGCTAAAACTCGATGAGAGGGTGAATATTATGTCCAGAAAACTTATGGAAACTGAACTCCAAGTCATAGGTCATGGTTTCAATGAATAAAAACGAAGGAGCATTATATGTAGTACAAGCAATGATTCTTCAAAGTCAGGCTGTTGTCTGAGAGAAAAACAGTGATTTCAGGTCTGATGCCTCCAGAGTGCTTTCAGTAAAATTTATTGCTTTCAACTAAAATATACATTCAAAAATGACTTCTGCACACTTCAAAATGTACCTGGAGTGTCGAAAACATTATCCACAGAGATTCCAAGATGCATTTTTTGTGTTTTTAGAAAATTTCTGTTGACACTCCCAAAACTCATGAAGATTTTGATAAAATCACATAAAATGACTTTTAATAAGTATGTGAACGGATTCCACTTGTTTCCTGACTAAAAAATAGCTAAACCTATTCAAAAAGCAGGATCATATTTTTTTTCGAAGTGCTGGAACACGGTTTTTGGTCAGATGGTTTGTTGTCCACACATCGATATAAAAAATCCTTAAGCACAAGTAATTGAACACATGCTATCTACGATATAAAAAATCCTTAAG
>WBZZ01003761.1:2500-5000 GCA_019918135.1 Paulinella micropora | reverse complement strand
AAAGAATTGGACTGTTTCTTCGTTGAAATTAAAATTTCGCCGAAGTTTGTCTAGTAGCTTTGAATGCTTTTGTCTTTATGTTTTTGTATTTGGTTTATTATTGTTTGGATTGTCATGGTTGTGTTTGAGTTAGGTCGGAATGCGTATTGTGTGTGTGATATTATGTTATGTTTTGTTAGGTGGTCCATTATTTGTTTATTTATGATCGTGTCAAACACTTTAGCTATTATGGGTAGTAGTGATATCGGTCTGTAGTTGGCTGGCATGCTTGTGTCACTTGCTTTGTATAGTTCAATTACTTTTGTTGTTTTGAGTGCATCTGGGTATTTATTTTCGTTTATGGCTTTGTTGAAAAGGTTGGTGAGTATAGGTGTGAGGGAGGCATGCATGTCTTTTATAAGTGTTGGTTTTATTTTATATATGTCCTCTGCTTTATCTCTGTTTATGTTTTTAAGTGTTTTGTTTACAATGTCTTCTGTTGTGTTATGTAGTTTGAAGCTTGGGTATGTTTGTTTGTTTTCTTCCGCTTTCTCTTCTTGTTGTTGTTTATGTTCGATTGTTGGTATGCTGTTGCTTGTTTTTTTGCCTATTGTTATGTAATGATCGTTGAGTGCGTTTGCTATTTCTATTGGGTCTGTGTATGTTTTGTTGTTGTATTGTATTGTGGTTGGTGACACTCTCGGTGGTTTGTTGTTAGGTACTAACTCTCTGAGTTTTCTGTGTTGTTTCTTTGGGTTGTTTTTATTTTCTTCTAGCGTCTTCATTATTTCGTCTTTTTTTGGCTTTGTGTATTATTTTGTCGACTTTGTATTTCTGTAGTCTGTATGTTTGTTTGTTTTCTGCTGTCGAGTTATCTCTCCATTTTTTATATAGTAGGTGCTTTTTTCTTATTTGCCTCTTTATTATGGGGTTGCACCAGCTCTTTCTTCTATTACTTTGTTTAGGCTTTCGTTCGAAGTGTTCTATAACTTTTGTTATTGTTGTTTGTGTGTATCTAAATTTTTGGTTTGTGTCGCTGTTTTCTGTGTTGTCTTGTGTGATGTATTCTAACTGTGTTTTGAGGTTTGCTAGGATTGTGTCTTTGTTTTTCTCATATATGCTTTTGGTGAGTGTGGGTGTGTTGTTTGTGTCTGGTTTTTTTGTGCGGGTGTGTATTATTGCGTATATGGGATGATGGTCTGATACGCATGGGCTTATGATGTTTGATTCTATGTTAGCATTAATGTTAGTGATTATCATGTCTATGAGTGTGGGATGTTGTGTGGACCATGTCGTGTCTCGTTGCTTTTGTTATTGTAGTGTAGAGGTTGTTGTGTATCATTAGGTTTTGAAAATCTGTGTGTGGTTTATGTATGTTGTCAAGTAGGTTGTAGTTAATGTCGCCTACCAGTGTTATTGTGCTTGTGGGTGTTTTGTGTAGTATGCTGTTTATGTTATTTTGTAATGCGTGTGTGAATTGTTTGTCTATGAGTGGGCGTCTGTACATACTTATTATTGTGTGTATTGGTTTATTTTTAAGTTTATTATTATATATTCTTAGAGTTAGTGGTGTTTTGCATGAGTCCGATATGGTTTGTTTGTCGTCTATTGTGATGTGCATGTTGCTTTTATAATATATTGAGATGTCGATGTGATGTTTAGCTATGTATGTAGGGATAGGGAATGCGTTGTTACTGATTGATTGGTTGATGTAGTTATCTGTGAGTATGATGATGTCTGGTTGGAATGGTAGGAGTTGTAGGTGTGTGATTAGGTTTTGATAATGTGCTTTGAGGGAGTGGATGTTGGTGTGATATATTGTGAGTGTATTGTTGTGTGCGTTATTGTTGTTTTTATTGTTATTATTATTGTTATTATTGTTATTATTGTTGTTGTTTTTTATGTTCTTATTATATGTTTTATTTTTGTTATTTTTAGAGGTGAGAGACAGGTATGGCTTGAAGGATTGTGGGAGGAGGTTAGGGTGGACGAGATGATTTGGGGGTTTATTTTGAGAGCTCATTTAGGTGTTTGTGGGGATTTTGCTGTGCTGTGTGTTTGGTTTGCGGAGCATGTAGAGGTGTTTGATTATGCTTATGTCTTCTTCTGTTTTGATTATCAACCTGTGCTCCCTTGTCTGGTCCTTGAAGAAAACTTCCCCGTCTCTTGTCCACACGTAGATGGTTGTGCCAGTAGCCTCAACTAGTTCCTTCTTGAGCTTGATCGCCTGTTTCAGAAGCATGAGTGTGTTTGGTGGGAGGCTTTCATTGATAAATATTTTGAATGTTTTGTTTGCAAGATGTGTGTCTTTCCAGTTTACTGTGTCGTGGGTGAGGGGCTGGAGTGGGTCGTGCTTTTTGAAGTGTGTTTTGAGGTTGTTTGAGCTAAAGCGCACTATGATAGCTGGTGGTTGTTTGGGTTCCTCTCGCATGGGTTTTGTGCTCTTTGCTCTGAAGCATTTCGTGATATCTCCCTCTTGGTATGGAATGTTTTTTGCATCCATCATGGCTTTCACTATGTT
>WBZZ01003760.1:0-38204 GCA_019918135.1 Paulinella micropora | reverse complement strand
CCCCCCTCCTGCCCGTCTCCCCTCCCTCTCCCCTTCTTTTCTGCGTGACTTGATCCAAGATCTACGACTCTACCAAGCCTTTTTTTATGCACGTATTAATTTTAAAAATATATATATATTCTTGGGAAACTCCTGCTTTTTTGCTATTTGCCAAAAAAGCAGCCGGGGACGTTATTTATGTTGACCGTCCGCGCGGCAAGGCGCCCCGCCCTCTACGTCGTGCGAGTAGCGCGCGGAGACGGGCCAGTAATAGTAGTTGAGAAACGTCGGGGGCACAGTAGCGCAAAGGCTGTCCAGGGCACCAATAGGCACAGATACCAGGCTAGCCAGTGGAGCAGACAGATTGTAAGCAAAGTTTGTAGCACCAGTTCCACGCGCGCGCCGGCGCCCAGGCCCACCCCGCCTCCTCATCTCTCCCCCTCCTTCCTTCTTTTGGGGGGGGGGGGCCCCCCCCCTCTTGTTATCCCCCTTGTCTCCCTCGCCCCTTTCCCCCATCCCCCCCCCCGCCCTTCTCATAATTCTCTCTTTTTCTCTGAACACAGGAAGCACGGCTTCTCCTATGGCCGAGGAATTTGCGGATCTGTGCAAGCTCAATGAGGAAGTTGCCCGCGCTTTGTCGCATCACGCGAGTTTGTGTCCTTGGCTACAAGCAAAAGAGAGACAACTTGAGGAACAGTTTTGGCCTTTACGGCCAGAGGTAGAAAGACAGAATCCGGAATTGGCGGAGGACATCATCCGAAATCTCGCTAGGCGGGACGAAAAAAACATAAACTGTACTTGACGCCATCGATATCATATCAAATAAACAAAAAAGAAAAAGAGTTATATTTAATAATAAGCTCTGGCTGCGGCCCTCCCGGGTACACAAACGAATAGTCGGCCGAATTCTCCCTTGTACCAATCCTTCAGGGCCTTCTCGTAATCTTCCCAGCTAACCTTTCTCTGATGCGCCAACGAATTTCCCCATCTTTCACAGTCGCGTCTGATCTCTTCCTTCGCAGGCAGGCTGGGGTGTCCCATGCCTGACAGCCGATGTTGAGGCTTATGCAAAAAAAGAGCCATCTCCTCCTTCCCTGACGGAGACCGGTGCGACTTCGTCGTCCTCTGTGCCCACACTGCCAGATTCTGGACAGGTTTCTTCAGCTCTAACCGGTTAACTATGAAATTTCCGTGCGTACTTATCCAAGCATTACAATAACCTTTCTTTGAGTCTGCAGCATCGTCTGCGTGCCAAATATCCAGGATTTTTTTGATGGCCTCTTTCCTGCAGGGGCGAATGACGATGCCTGGCGAAGGCTGGTGTACGCTTCCGGCAGAGCTCTCGGCCGTGTCAGAGCCCTGCAGCTTGTCAAAGGAAAACAGTTGCCGGACCAGCTTCAGCAAAGACAAGTAACTGTTCGCTTCATTGGGGTACGTGCTGGCTAGCTGCGCCAGTGTAATTTCTACCGTCCGCAACACCGTTTCCCGCGTGGCGGTCCTGCTTGAGTACACACGCTCCGCCGCAGGCTGAGAGGTCTCCAGCCTGAGCGTGCCCACCGCTGGATGCCGCCGACGATGCTCGCCGTCCCTCCAGCAAGCTTCCTCCGCAACCTCACCGAGCACATAGATCTTAAGGTCATGCTTGCTCGCGTACTCTCCTGCAACCAGCAGAGCTGTAAGCATAGCGCGCGGCATCACCGAACACACCAGCATTCGTGGTTGGGGCTCTAGTTCCTGCAGCAGATTCTGTGCATCGTGCAGCTCTTGCCTCTGTAGCACGTTCACCCAAGGCATGTATTTTGTTAAGAAGCCTCACAAGCTTTTTAGTATCTTAAAATCTACCTTGATTCCTTGGTTTCTTCTGAGTTGAGTGGCTCCGCTAGACCTTGGATCAATGTACTGAAGCCAGACATAGCTAGCCTTGGTAGTCCCTTTTCCTTGTAGGTCAGTTTTCTGAGCCTTGAGGGCAGCTGCAATTTCATTTAAAAACTCTTCGGTTCTTTCGCGCGACCACCAAGACCCTCTGTTCCAATTAGTACGCAGGTATGATGTGATATTATAATACCTATCTCAAGGGGAACTGTTCTTTGGTTCCAGTACGTCCTTGCAAGTGTAGGACACGTTGTCTGCAGCTGCTAAAATGACTTGGTTGATTTGCTTGTCATTGACGTGCCAAAGAAAGAGAATGTATGACGGATCTTGGGTGCTTTTCTCTTGGACCGACTCATTCTCGTACCTATACGCCTTGAGCCGGCACAAGTAGAGCCCCTGTTTCAAGCAGCGCGGAGGGTCTTGTTCTGTTTGGAGATTTTTTGGTACCATAACTCCCTTTTGCTTCATGGCAGCATAGAATGCATCGACCCAACTTTGCTCAGCCACGGGTATGGCTTGTTGCAATATTTGACCTAGCACCGAGGCTTTATTTTCCAGAGATGATGCTGCGCCGACATCATCCGACCCTATGTCGTATTTCAGCTGGCTAACCGGAGCTTGGAGGAAATTCCGACAGTTTGTGCATCTTGTACATTTATACGGAAGGAAAGCGCGATATTTATGGAAAAAGGCAGCGATCTCCGTCTTTTCCTTCTTTACAGCGCAGGACCCGTCCGACGTATAGACTGCAATCCTCTCCCGTATATCTTCCTTGTTGTATTTGATTTTTACATTCTCGCTTACATGACAAGCGACTAGCGCTCGGAACGCGCGTAGGACCAGATGGGCATCGGCGGCTAGCTTTGTTTTGTTCTCTGTGATGCTTCGCGTACCCACATAGATAAAATCTTGCACTGCCCTCAGACACCCCCCGGGCAGGAGCGTGTAGGGTTCTTGCAGCTTCTGGAACTTTTTCCCTAGGATAGTTTTTGGGGGCGAGCTTGCAGCATTGTTTCGGTGCTGTCTTGCTAGATTCTTTACTTTGCAAAAGGCCCGATAGAAACAGCCAAACTTTGAACAATTAGATTTTATCTCACCCCATACAATGGCTATTTCTGCCTCAGAGCTTGCTGCATATAGCTTTTTCACGTTTGGCCCACTTAGCCCCGAACACCGGGTGCACTCAACATAAAGGTCAAGCAAACAACGGAATTCATTTAGTGTAGTCTGATAAGGCATACAAAACTCAACCACTGTCTTTGGGCGCAACCCCTTCTCTTTATACAGACAAAATAGCGGCGTGGGATGTGGGGGGGGGCCGGGAAGATGAAGGGAAACTGGTTTCCCCTCCCCCCCCCCTCCGCAACCTTGCCTCGCTCCCCCCTCTCTCCCGCTCCCCCCCCCGCGCTTTCTCTCAATGGTGTTGTATGTATTTCTTGCTTTGGTGCTCAGAAGGCTAGCCGTTCGTAAAACAAGAAATGTGGCCAGACCCCCCGCTGAACTTGGACCTGCGTGGAATAGAGCCGATCTGCTTTGCGTTCCTGTGGGCACTAGCAATAGGACTTGTGTGTCTGTGGCTAAGTTTGTCGCGTGGCCGACGGCTACAGCCTCAGACAGCGCCCAACAGAGCCGCCGTCGTGCAGCAACAGCAGCCAGGCGACGAGGAAGATTTACGACAGCAGCTAGCACGCGTAAAGGGTGAAAGTGCACGTGCTGAAAGGGTTTACAAACAGCGTCTCGAGCGCGCACGGACTGACAGCACAAGGATGGCAAAAATGTACCAGCGACAGCTGCGCCAAAACTACCTGCAGCTGACGCAGACGCTAGCAAGGCTGCAGGAAGTGATACCCGCGTTGGAACGCGCACAGGAAAACGCGAGGCTCCTAGAGCGCGATGAGGACTTTGCTCCGTTGTTGTAACACTAACATCCCGCTTGCGCGGGATGGAGAGGGAGAAACTTAAAAGGGCGAGAGTGAGAAAGAGAGTGCCAGAAACGTGCGACTTTTTATTAAAAGTTTGACAAAGGTCTTGCACTCGACACTGTTAAATCCCCCCCCCCCTCTACATGCGCATGGGCTGGAGCTTAATTATTTGTGTGCATGGATTATCAGCAATCTTCGTCGGTGGTGAAAATCGCTCCAAATGTTAGGCCTTTGAGTAAGGTTGTTGCTATGCTGGGGTCGCATTTCTGCGCAGGCTTCTACAAACTTTGTACACAGAAAGGCCTGCAGGAAAAGCACGTGCACGCAGGAAGCCTTTGAATTCTCAGATTGAAACGATGGTTCTTTATTCTCTGCACACTTGCACGTCCGCAAGGCGCACAATTTAGGCTTGGTACTACCTGCCGCTGGTAGTTCATGTTGGTACAAGCAATCGAGACGCGCAAAGCGGGAGGACGATGATTCTTGGTGGCCTTCTGTCCATAGCAGGTGGGGCTTCGTTGGGGGGTTGCGTTCGGGGTCCGCGGCTGCCCACTGGGCCTTCAGCTTGTCGTAATGTGTTTGCACACATGCTGGCAACGTTATAGCCGGGTTGTTTTTTGAGACAGAGAGCTTCAGGCTCGAGCTCTGGTTTGATATTTGGGCTTGCACAAAGTCTTGGATCTCCAACATGGACTTACTTAATTGTAGGCACACAGAGTCAGGATTGGAAAATATATTCTTCGCACTTCCAAAACGTTTTTGCAGATCATCTGTGGACATGTATCCTTGGGCGTCGGCGTGAGGCAGAAAAAGGGGCCGGCTTGGCAGTGGCAGTATGTGATAACTTAGGTTAGCCAAAGCATGCCCCGCGCGGAGACGCCAGCCTTTGTACAGAGCGGGAGGTTCGGCGCCTGGTGCTACGCGCCGCAGATCCTGGAATAGCAAGTACAGACAGTACAAAGTAAAGGGCTCCCAACACAGCGCCTTCTGCCACAAATCATCCTTTTCCCATGCCAAAAGCTTTGCCTCTATAGTTTCCTTTATTTGGGTGCATAGCTCTAGCCTTTGCGTGCGATCGGATCTGAGTTTTTGATCAGCCCGCGACTGTCCCATGAGATTAGACGCAGCTTTTTCATCTCTCGCCTCCTCCTGACTACATCTGTCTACTTCTCTGATGATGGTTTCAAGCCAGCCGCGCAGTATGTTAATGGAAGCAACGAGTGTCTGGATATCTTCTTCGGTAAATTCATGTATTTGCTTTTTAAGAAGAGCATCTATGCATGCTGTTTCTTTATCCAAATTGGCGTAGATTCCCTTAACCTCACTCCCGTAGCTCATCTTGTCTTTCTGCAGCTCTTCCGCTGCTTTAGCCCTCATACCCAATCTGAGCTGTGTCGTAATATTGAGATTGTCAATACGGGCGGGCGTCAGTAAATCTCCTACACGCACAGCCGATTTGTTGGTAAGAGCAGTGGGCACCGGCGCGACTGCGCCCTGATCGAACAGCACAGCCACCTCTGCTTCTGGCTCTGTAGGATCATACGGCGCGCCCCAAGAGTCAAGCGGCAAGCTTTCGGGGTCTGGATCCGAAGCTTTTCGGCCTTCTCCGGCTCCAGTGCTCTTCCTGGCTACTTGGCGCAACTCGCTCTGTTGCACCACTGTGCTATAAAACTCGTTTAGGGCGCCAAGGAGAGCCCCGCCCGCACTCTGCTTGTGGCAAACTCCGCAAGTGACGAGGCGCGACAGCAGGCGGTAATTATAGCTGCAAGTGTACAGCCGGTCAGTGCCCACGGGACAGCACGCTGTAAAAAGTTCGGAGTGGTGTTGCTGTATGGTCCAGGTCAGCCCTGCGATCAGAGTTAGACCTTGGACGCGCGCTGTTTGGTAGTGGCGGTCAATCTGGCCCAGCAGCTCCAAGCCCCGCACAATGGTTGCCTGATCACCGAGCCCCGGACAGCTCTGTTCGCAGAATATGTCCTGGCGCAAGGCTCGGTTGGACTCGAAGCCGCTTTCGCGGAGCCAGTTGCAAACGAACATCAAGAAATGCATAACCACTAGCGCAGCCGCGTTCTGTATTTTCCGCAGCTCCGAGGGCAAGGGGTACACGTGCAAACGCTTGCCCAGCGTAAAGAGTTCAGGGGCTTCTAGGCTAGCACGCTTAACCTCTCCTTCGTGGTAGAAACAATCGACGTCTACCAGACGAATTGCCGCCACGGACGTGTGGCCGGCTTCGAAATCTCGTGGCACCGTGACAAAGTTCTCGGGCTTAGTGTCCGCCGACACTCTCCAGGGCATGGCAGCCCCGCCGCTAGCAACCAGCACAAATCTCGCTATGGCCCTGCTAACTTGTGACAGGATTCCCCTGAGCCGATTCTTGTTTTCTGATCTTCCTTTTCCTCTCAGGTAACTCCGGCGCAAGCCATCTAGCTCGTCCAACAAGTCAGGGCCTAGGCAGGACATGCGCTCCAGCGTAACGACACAGGCGCTCTTTCCTTCTTTGGCATAGTCGCACAGCTGTCTGAACCACTGCAGTAGTTTTGCTACATCATCTGCTGCGTGCCGTTGTTGTAGTTTTAGCAGCAACTCTTCCAGTTTTCTTACTTGTGCAAGTTCCCCAGCCAGATCGCAGGGCTCAGTCAGGGCCTCGGCCCTGCACAGATAAAGGTACTCAAGAGAGGCAGATGGCGGGGTGATGCCGGCGGTTGCAAGTTCCTTGGCGTTTTTTTGCATGTAGTTCAGTATAGCAACAGCCCGTTTGCGCTTCTCGTGGGGGTCAGAAAGCTGGAGCGCTACCCCGTCGCGTGACCAGCTGTACACCTCGGCAGGCCGTACGCCCAGGCGCCATACCCACTCGTTAAGTTTCCACACCACATGCTCTCCGCCTGCTATAGCCTCTGCTTTGCCTGACCCTTGAACAATGTTCTTCTTGAATTTGGCCATCAGCTCAAGATAGTCACCCGACAGAATTTCCGGTGTACTGTCTGCCGCAGCGGCACCGGCCGTCTCAACTCGCACCTGAAGCAAGCTCATGCCTTTAAAATATTAAATATTAATAGCCTGCTTTCCTTGCAAGCAGGATTCATTTTTTTGGGTAGGCCTCTTCTACTCTCAAAGCCCCTCACACCCCCCCCCCCCCCCCCCCTTTCCCCCGCCCCCGCCCTCACCCCCGGGAAGAAGGAGAAAAGAGAGGGGAGGGGGGAGAGGGAAAGATAGAGGACAAGTGCAGATTCTTTTTTATATATATACTTTGTCCACAACTAACAAAACCTCCTTGTTTTGTGTTTATTTCTTTGTTTGCGCACACACAAAGACACTAATATGCGGAGAAAAGATGAGAGTGAAGCCAACGCGGGCTCTCTACCGCAGCCGCCTGAGATATCCGTGGCGCTCCCGCGGAGGTCTTACTGGAAAGCGCGCGCAGCAATTTCAGCTGTGGCGATTGGTTTGCTGTGGTGCAGCTCATTCAAAGCCGCAGGCAAGTTGGCGCAGTACGGAGTGCCGCTGGACGAAACGCAGACTGAAATCTTTGGGCAGTGGCGGCTGTTGCAGGGCGCGATAGAGGCAGAGGAAGCGCAGAGCGTGCGTTGCGTAAAGCGGCAGTTTGCGCGCTGCGAAGCCAAGCTTTCAGCGGCAGTGCAGACGGCGCTGGGGCGCGCTGAGAGGGCGAGCGCAGAAAATCAGGCCAAGCTGGAACGGCTAGAGGCGCAGGTACAGGCGTGCACCACGGCTTGGGGACGCTCGGTCACGGCGCTCGGCCTGCTGCTGGAGATGGCCGCCGGGGGGGGCTGTTGCGGGGCGTCCGACTGGCTGCTGGCGCCTTTGCGTGAGCTTCCGCCAGGTACCCCCGGCTACAGCGGCGCCCCGCTGCTGCTGCCGGGTTACGGCTGTAACCGCTCCGAGCTCGTGGAGCTGGCGCGACTGGCACGGCCTGAACAGGGTGGGGTGGGGCTGGTGGCTAAGTCGCAGGTGTACGCGCAGAACACGGGCTTCGCTGACACCGTGCAGCGGGCCTGGAGCATGCAAGGGGAAGCAGTGTCGGACCGCGTGGCCTACGACCGCAGCTACGCCCTAAACCACACCGCAGCCAGCCGCGAGGCCGTGCGGCAAGAACTAGAGCAGCTGTTGCAACTGCTTGAGTCCTTGCCCGGGGCCCCGGCCACCCCCGACCCGTTCCTCGCGCTGCGCGAGTGTTGGCGTGCCGGAGGTGCTTGTTCGCTTTCTCCTGCGCCCGCGGAGCTGTACGCCGGAGCCGCTAACGCCTTGGAGGCCGCGTTGCAGGCACGCCTGGCCACGCTGCGTACGACCGTGGAGCGGTTCCAGCTGCGTTTCCGCGACTTTGCGTCTAGCGCGTTGGCTCTCGAGCAGCAGGCGCGCGGTTTGTACGAACAGGCCCTGGTCGTCAAGGGTATCGGGGCCGTGTACAGCGCAATGGTTCTGAACGGCGTAGGTTCCTATTTCAGCGGCTTCGACCTGCTCGCGGGCTCCGCGCCCTGGCTCGAGGGGCAGCGCCCTAGCTTGGAGTTGGAGTCGGTATGGCTCCAGCCCGCCGAGTTCTCTACCTGGCTGCGGGCCAGCACCGTGCCCTTCGGCAGCGTCTACTCACCAGCGGTGCTTGACGGTTGGCTCCAGCCGCCGCTGGCCGAGCTTGCAGCGGGTCTAGGCGACGCCCGCGACATGCTGCGTGCCGCGTGGCCCAGACTGGAACCAGAGTTTTTTTTCCCCGCCGCGGACTACCACCCGCCCGACACAGCGGGCGCTCTGGCACAGAGCGGTGCCTTGCTGCGTGACGCAACCGCCGCCTGGCTATCCGACTCGCGCTTGGCCCTGACTGCTCTGGACCCCTGGGGGGCGGGGTTACGGTCAGGGCCCACGAACCCGGCGTCGCTGAACGCCACGCGCCTGCGCACGGTGCCCGCGGGCGGGGTGACAGGCGTCGGGTCCTGGCAGGCCGCGCCCCCGAAAGCCCAGGGCGTCGACCTCAGCTTGGTGCAAGCTCTGGCCGTGCGGGCCGCGGCGGCGCTGAGCGCGGCCGACGTGGCCTGGCGAGTCTTTACCACCCTCGCTTACCTGGCTAAGTACACCGCACCTTCGGCGCACGGCGGGCTGCTACAACCCCTCGACGTGACTACGGCACGCACGGGCCTCGAGAGCGCACAGCGGCGAGCTCGGCCCTGGCTGGTCGCGCTTGAGAAGTGTTTAGCAGCGGGCCCCCTGGCCTGGGCCCGCCGCGCGCTAAACTCTCCATCAATTCGCTCCGCGTTCGTGAGCTTCTTGTTTTTGGCGCTCGTGGCGGGCGCCTGGTTCACCTTCTACCGCCCCTTGTACGTCAGCTACGTCTTGTGGTGCCTGCCGAGCCGCGGCGACGGCAGCTCGCTGTGGGGCGGCACGCTGCTCGGCAATTTCACCTATTTTCTGGCCTACAGCTTTAGCACCAGGTCCACCAACGGCGAAATGCAGCGCCAGGCGGCCGCCTACGACGGCAACAGGACGCACGCCTGCAACCTCCACGCCGCCGACAGCGAGAAGAGCTTCTCCCAGAGCGTACAGACCGTCGACGGCCTGCGCTGGAAGCTGCAGGAAATCAGCGCCGGGCTGCGGCTTTTCGACGCCTGCGTGCCCCAAGTTCCGGCGCCGCGGAGCAGTTGCTGCTTGCCAACCTCACGCACGCTCGAGACCAAGCAGCCGATGCCCGGGTTCGACAAGATTGCATTTCGGCGGCACAGCTCGAGCCCGGCGCCGACGCGCTGTCGCGCGCCGCACTCTTCGACTGCACACACGACCTCCCCAACTGCTCGCTGACCTGCCGCGGGCCGGACCCCTACCTACTCGCCGCCAGGTCGCGCGAGGCCAGCTGTGCGACGGAGAGCTTGCTGCACACCAGCACCCGCAGGTTCGCTTTCCAGCTTCTTGTGTACGCTTGCTTTAACATTACTCGGCTCCTTATTGTCGCTGCGCTCACGAGGCTCTGGTGGTACCACCTCGACGACGACCTGCGCTTTATCGGCACCCTGCAACACGACGGCGCACCGGCTTTGGACGCCACGGAACTAGCCGCCAAAACCCGTGCAGCGCTGGCGTCCGCGCGCTCCAAACTCAATCGCGAGGCCGCACTGATGATGTGCTTTGCCGCGGCATTGACCCTCGCCCCCGTGCTAGGGCTCAGCTTAGCCTAAGCAAAAAGAATAAAAGGTAAAGAGAGGAAAAGACAGGGCGCGGGGAGGGGGGGGGGGGAAAGGGGGAGAGAAAGGGGCAGGGAAGTGAAGAAAGAAGACGAAGGCGGGGGGGGGGAGGAGGAGAGTTATGTGCTTCCTCTCGCTCTCTTCTCGCTTCACAACACCCCTTGCCCCCCGCTCTCTTTTTCTGTACTTGGTACCAAAAAAAGGAAAGGGGAGCAAGGGGAGTTTTGGGAGCTATGGATCGGGTGCAATACTTTTGGCTGTCAATCATCTTGTACATTAAACTGGACATAAGCCTGTTGTTATCTTGCTTCGAGTTGCTGACACTCGCTTCGGTTGCTCTTTTCTCTGGCTTCCAGAGAGCTCTCAGTTTGGCAAAGACCGGCTCGATGTTTGTGATACTAGCGTGCGTTTTCGCTATCAGACTGCTCCAGCAACACTGCGTGGGCATCTTCTCTCCCGTCTGCTTTGTGATGTACGCGCTCGCCAAACTCTTCGGGCACCATTTCTGGGTGAGTTCATTGGTTGTGCCCGAGGCACAGACCGGCAGACCCGCCTTTCGGGTGCGCTACGACCTCCCCGCGCGTGTCGTGCTCTGGGCGTTTGTGGCTGCCTGGAGTGCTGGCTCTTTCTTATTTTTGGTGCAGGACACGTACAAGTCCTGCCTGGCCTTTGTGCCCGATTACTCCGCTAACTACGTGCTCTTGCTAGCCGCGGCGAGCTATGTATGTGTGTTTGCGCACCTGTCTTACGAGACTTTACGATTCTTCCAAGGGGGTCGCTATGTTTCTAGCGGCCAGCGCCTGTTCTACTCGATTCACCTGGGCGGCTTCACGACCATGCTTGTGCTGGGAGTTTTGATTTCGTCCACTCGAACCGAACTCTCCTTTGTTCTCTTAGCCATGGCGCTAGACCTCCTGGTCGAGAGCGTTAGCGCCATAGTCATGCTGGGCAGAAAGCTTTTTTGGATGCAAGAAGAGGAAGCTGAAGCTCAAGCCTGGGCCGCTGGCGTGACACAGGCCGAAGCCAACCCCCAGCCTCCAGCACAGGCCGTTCAGTGCAACTAGTTGTCAGTTTCAAGTGCAAGGCTCTGTCGAGTTTTTAATTAAAAAAAATTTAATACTTTCTTTGCGCGCTCAGCACAAAGCGAGCATCAATCTCTCACCCCTGAAGTAGATCAAGGACGTGTCTGCACTTATATTTCTCGCTAAGCACGACCGGTTTGTATTTGGGGGAGGGGGGCAGCTGTTGGCGCCACTGCTTGTATGCATCGATGGTTTCTATGAATCTGTGCCATTCTTCTCTTGCAGCGACAGCTCCTTTGATATTCTCCTCCCCTAACACGAGAAGAGCTGTTTTGATAGCACATGGCTTTTGTCCAATAATGGCGGCTTTGTAAGGAAGCTTGTGTTCAACATCCTACCAGCCTGGAATTGCATTGATCCGAACTGCTGACAGATGCCTTTTGCATAGGCTTGGAGCACTTTATACAATTCTTGCCAAACAAGCTCAAAATTGGCCCTTCTTATCGGGTCACAAAATGATCTGGGTCACACTTGGGACCAATCCTCCAAGGAACCGCTGGCATCGGGTTGTGTGCAGCTAAAAAGGAAATACTACTTTTTCTTTCCAATCCCTAATTCTACGTCATTCAGAACAAGTTCAAACGTTGACAAAGCAGTGTTTTTCTCGTATAAATTAAGCTTTCGTGATTGATTTAGAAGTTCGTTGACGTCATCTATCCCTACTTTTGTGTAGACGGCGTTATCGCTGATTGCTTTTAACTAAAAGAATACATTTATTTTAGGTTGCTGATGTTCCCAGCACACACGACTTAATCTTCTGATCCGCTAGGGGGGGGGGGGGGGGGGAGGGGAGGAGGGGTTTCACGGGAGGACGGAGCACCTTGCGCCCACAAAAAGGGCACTGGCTGCGATCACGGCAGCGACCAAAAAACAAGCGCACATTGGAAGTGCTACGCAGGCGAAAATCTCATACTCTGGGTAGTTTTCCTGATAGATAGTACTAGGGCAAAGACCGCTTGCAGGTTCTACACAGCTCCCCAGACAGCGTCCTGCGCGGGTGTCCCAGAAGGCGCGTTTGGGCCGTGTACGTTGTGTCCGATATAGCCAAGCACAATATAGCCCGATTACAGCAAGTATCAGACCAAGGCTGACAAGCGTCTTGTATTTGGCAAGGACCTCAAACCATACAACGGTCGTACTCCAAGCACGAAGCTTCCACGGCAGCGTTGATAGCGGCATGCTTCGGTTGCTCGTCTCTCTGCTTAATGCTGAATTTAAGAGACAAAGAAAAACCACCCTCGTGCAACACAGGGGTCAAACACACCCAAGCCGTGAATACATCGGGCTTTCCTGTTTTTTATTTTGTATCTTAAAGTTCACCGTGTTAAGCCACAAGGGGAGGGAGGGGGAAGGAAAGTCAATGAGCAGAGGAAAGGGCGGGGTGCCCCCCCCCCTCTCGGTAAAAAACCCTCCGACCAGGACTCTTAGTCCAGAGAAAGAGAACGAGTGCATACAAAGCAAATGCGAATGATCCATACACTTCACGGGTCAGTTTCTGGACCAGTCTTAGAAAACTGATGCCAGGTGTGGTAGAAAAGAAGAAAACAATGGAAGAGGGTATAAGAATTAAATGCGTAGATTTACCAACCTTAGAAGAATGCAAAAATCAATGGAAAGATTATTTACGGCGATAATGAATGGACTTTTGACGACGACAATGATGATGAATAAATAATATAAAACGGATTTCTTTTTTTGTGCTTATATGTAACATGTCAACTAAAAAAGATTATCTGAGCCAAATAGAAAAATGGACTCATTTAAGTAGCGATATAAAACTACCAACAAGCAAATTGCTAAAAACTGATATCGTCGCATTTTATGAAAAATACAGACCCGAACAAAATCAAGAAGTTAATGAGAAGAGTGATAATGTTGAAGTTTTATTGCCTTCTTCCGATATGATGAAAAAATTCTTTGATAATGAACCAACAACAGAAGAACATACACCCTTTAAAGAAAGTGATTTGAAGGAAACTGATATTACCGAAATCAAGGCTAATGTAGGAGAAGAATTAACAAAAAACGAATTGCATGTTTTAGAAGCAAAAGAGGAAACCGCACCAACGAAGGAAAAGAAAACACCGATTAAAGCAAAGCGAAATCCACCCGAGAGCGGGTATAGTTGCTATGGAATAATAACGGCACATTTGAAAGTATCAAAGACCCGTTTAATTTCTTGTATATGAAAGTGGAAGACCGCACCATAATGCAGGAGGATATGAAGAAATGGCACGAGAGTAGATACGCACACATACCACCAGACCAACGCCCTATTCTTAAATATGTAAGTTAGATTATAAAACACTTTTCCGCGATGTCTTATCTCAACACGAGGGCAAACTAACAACATTAAAAGATATGTATGATAGGTTTCATATGTAATCGGCGGTTAGTGCTATGTCTCTCATCACATCAATATTAAAATATGATGGTTTAAAGGATACATAATCAGCAGATGCCGTTTTGTAATATACTTCTAATGTTATTGGAGCATCTGTCGCATATGTCAATAAAATCTCATTAGTTGTATTTCCAGAAATTCGTATTGTTGTGTCCGCGGGATTTGGATAAGTCATTAACCATATCATTTTCGTTTGGACTCCAAATCTTTGAATTAACCACACACAATCAAAAGACTTATAGTCAATGGCGGTTGTATAATTTAGCACTTCGCTGTAAAAATCATCAACATTTGTTCCGTCCGTTTTATGAAACCAGAACTGAAAAGTTCCTATTCCAGTCGGGGCGGGCAAATTCAATGACCCACGAAAAGCAACTTTAATAAAATAACCATATCCTAAATTAGATATTGTTTTGCTACCATAACCGCCCGTACAAAGAGTAGTGAATGTGGAACTTTCCATCCACGACCTAAGGTCAAGACCAACGTAAGCATTTTGAATGTTTCTCGTTAATGTTGGAGTAGCAGTAACTGCAATAGTTTTAGTATCTATTGACTGCTGTTCTTGTGATCGGCCGAATATATTCATATTTTTTAAACTATATATTCCACTATATAAAATAATACAATTACAATATGAACCATTTAGGCAATCCGTGGTCTTATCATTTTTACGGATCCGTTATAGTGGACGAGGATTTAGAAATTGATGGAGTATTATATGGCGATCATATTGAAGCAAACTCAATACAAGCAAGGACGAATGACATAACAATATCTTCAAGAAATAACAATTCTTCTTTGTTGATATCTGATACGGGCTATGTATCAATTAATAACGAATACGATTTACCATTAGCGGACGGCAAGGCGAACCAAGTATTAAAAACGGATGGGTTGGGCAATACTTCATTTGCTACATTAACTTCAAGTTTTATAAGCGACTTTGAACTTGATAAATTAACTGATGTAGTCATAACCGCACCAATAGCCACTAATAGTTATCTCACATATAATTCAATAAACTGGGTAAATAAAACATTTCCGATAAATGTTGATGAATTCGGCAATATTAATATGGGAAGGAAGAATATAACAAGAGTTAATTTGCTAAATACAAAAGATGTTGATGAATGGATATTTGAGCATAATGATAATAATAATAAAGTGTCAGCAGGTGGTAGCCACAGCGATGTGACAATAACAGGCTTCCCAGCAGATAATCAACTGCTTATTTATAGCACAGGTCAATGGAGAAACGACTTCACCCTTTCTGAGATTAGACGGCACTGCAAGTATGACGGGAGGAATAAATATGAACAACCAAAACATTACAAATGTAAATCAACTAAATGGTAGGGCTATCGCAACTTGGTTATCTGAGCACTACTCCAACAACGCGAAAGTGTCAGCAAGTGGAAGTATTGATACACATAGTGATGTGATTATAACAACAGCAACAGATAATCAACTGCTTATTTATAGCACAGGACAATGGCGAAATGTGGCATCGCCCTTTCTTAGATTAGACGGCACCGCCAGTATGACAGGAGCATTAAATATGGGTGGTTATGCTATTTCAGGGGCTTCTACATATAATGGAATTAATCTCACCACTCTTGCAGTTGATGGTTCGGTGGTTAAACTAACAGGAAACCAAACCATAGCAGGAAATAAAAAAATTTACATCAACCTTAGAAGTAAGTGGTTCATCCAATCCTACTACTTTTGATGGTATTGGATAGCATTTGATACAAAAATAGGAAGATTGCAGCACAAAAAACAGCAACAGTGACTTGGTATCCGATACAAATAACTGGCTCGTATGTAGAGTTATATTCAGGTAATACTTTAATTATAACCGCAACTGGAACAACATTAAGTTTGAACAACAACAGAATAACAAACTTAGCCACACCATCAGCAACAACGGACGGAGCAAACAAAAGTTATGTGGATACATTAGATGTACAAAATGTAAAACTAACAACAGACCAAACCATAACAGGAAGTAAAACATTTAATGGGGCGAGCACTACGATAAAATATCTAACTTTAACACAAACGGCTGATTTTAATAATCAAGAAATCATTAATGGTGGAAATATAACATATAATGGGGCGAGGATATTAAACCAAATGGAGGAGATATATTCCTTTCACAGACATCAGGTGATTATCAATATTTCTTATTTACTCTAAATACTGCTACAAGTGGAACCGCGAACCAAAGGGGTTATGTATTTACAAATGTAGCATTTGATGTAAAAGGAGCAGGTCTTTATATTTCAAAACTTTTTGATAATAAAAGTGCTTCATCTGACATTGTCCGTTTTAACAATGCTGGCGGTATGTGTTTTATGGTGCTTTGGATATGAACTCAAACAACGTAATAAGTGCTGGAACAATAACAGGAACATCAATTACTTCAACTGCTGGCATGACTACAACCGCATTAACGGCGAGCGGATTATTAACAGTAGATGGAGGTTGCAAGTTATCTATTCAAAATAAAGTAGATGGAGGAAATGGACAGGGTATATTTCTGTGGGATACAGACAACGCAGGATGGGGGATTTATATGGCTCAGCCAGGGGCAGGTAAAAGTCTATCTGGGGGGTCTGCGATTGCAGGCAACGATATTTCAGGCTTTGCTATAAGATTTAGGTCTGGTTTTGCTTCAATAGATGGTTTTGTGTGGGAAAATTCTAATGAGCAATTGTTAATGTCATTAAATGGGGCAAACGGAACTTTATGGACAAAAGGATTGATAACGGCTAGTGCGGGGATATCAACAACAACATTAACGACGATTGATAAAATAACAACAGCAACAGGCAAACCAATAATTATAGGAAACACAACAAAAGGAATAGGTACGACAGCGGGTTTAGAATTGTATGGGACTTTTAATAATAATACTGCTGGAGCACACATACAAGCGATTACAACAGAAGATATATATCCTACATTTGGACCATTTAATTTAGGACATAATAGCATAAATATGGGTTTTGATGCTTATTTAGATGGCGCGGGATGGAAACCAAGTTATGCGAGTTCAAACTTTTTAAGAAATAAATTTTCCAACAAACTTAGATTTTTGTATGATAGTGGGAAAAGTGTTGGGGCTGCTGTTCCTTGGTCTGTGGCTCTTGAACTTGATACAGCAGGCTTATTAACAACAAAGGCAATAACGGCGAGTGGATTAATAACGGCGAATGCGGGAATTACATATTCTGGGTTGCTAACGACCACAACTAATAATGGAGCGAAAATAGGAATTCAAGGACAAACAGACGGGACGAATGCGAGAGGAATATTTGTATGGGATACTGCTGATTCAGCATGGGGGATTTATATGTCTCAGTCTGGGACGGGTAAAACAATGAGTGAAGGAACAGCACCAGCAGGAGGAGTAGACGGAGGATTAACTTCTATGCTTTTAGATTTAGAGTGAATAATCTTCAACGAGTGGGTTCATATGGGAGAATAGTTCAAATACTGCTTTAATGTCTTTAAAAGCAAGCGATGGACAATTATGGGTATTGTCTAATCCAATTCAATATTCAGACAGGAGAAAAAAAGAAGATATAAAGGAATGCTTAGGCTTAGATTTTATTAATAAGTTAAATCCAGTCTGCTATCGTATGATTGATGATAAAAAAAATGTAGGACTGGCTTAATAGCACAAGAATTAGAGGACATACTAACAGAAATGAATATGCTAGATTTTGGAGGTTTTATAAAAGAAACAATTATGGTTCCGTGTCCAAAGTAAAGAAAAGAATGCGAATTGAAAGGTGTGAGTGTTAATCCAGAAGATGTTAAATGTGTTGATAGTGGTGATGTCGGTTATGGTATAGGTTATTCCGAGTTTATCGCCCCGTTAATTAAAGCGGTTCAACAATTATCAGAAAAGGTAGTTAATTTAGAAAAAGAAAATAAACTTTTACTTAATATACTACAAGACCAAACCAACCAATTAGCAGAAATACGAGCCATCGTTTTCCCTTGATATTTATCAGCTTCACTCTCATTCGCTTGGAGGGGTTCCACCTACCATACCCCCGCGGGTTTGGAAAGGGGCACAGCCCCTTCCATAAACATCGAAAACCGATTTATTTATTTTCAATAAAGAAAAACGATGTTTTAGAATATAAACAAACGAAGTTTGTGTTATAGCAAAAATCACAAGTGATTTTTTTATAAGTGAGAGTGCGGAGCACGAAACGCAATTCTAAAATATCATGTCAAACAATAATACAACTAGAATTCACAGACCACCCATCATTGATATAGTGGATGGTGAACTAACTCCAGAATTAAAAACAAGATGTATTTCGTCAGAATTAAAAAATGAACAAAAAATATTAGACCATGAGATTAACGACGAGTGGCAGTGTTGTTGTTTCAAAGAAAGGACGGATGCAAGATTGATTAAGTATTCTGTTCAAATGATAGTAATATGTAGCATAATTATCTTATGTGTTGTTAGATTGAGCGACCGACAATCAGTTGTGCTAATGCTAACACGTTTATAGGGGTGCTGACTCTTCTCATAGGAATAATCTGCCCGTCTCCAAAGATAGGTTAAACATAATAAAACTGATTTTGTATAATAATGAAGTATTGCCATTCGTGTAAAATCTTCTATCCTCCCATATTTTTTATAGGCAAAAAATGGAAAATGTGTAAAGAATGTGATTCCTGTCGCAAAAAAAAGAATGCTAATAATGAAATATGTGTTCATATGAATAAACAGAAATATTGTTTGCTGTGTATAATATTGGAAAAAAAACCAGAACCGATTACTCATTCCGAACCTTGGATGGAGTGGTTGGGTTAATATCATTACATTCATATATATGTATCATATATCATCTATTATCGCCCGCACACATTAAGGGCAGTGTCTCATCAAAACTACGACACATATTATTTCCGTTATTTATAAAAACACATTTAAATTTAGTTTCAATACCTTGCTTTATACAATAAGCACACGATTCATTCTTTTTTTCTGAGTATCGCGAGTAAAAGTCGCAGGCAGTTCGCGAAATAACCGAGCACACGAATAGCAATATCAATAACATATATTATAATCTATAATTTACCAAAGTAAGTGATAGGCCCAATATGCGGGTTGATTTTTGTTTAAATATGCGGGCTTTCCATCCTTTGTTTTAATTGCTTGATGTCTGGCACGATAACTTTCCCGTCTGTCTTCGTCTTGATGTTTGGTATAATCTGAATAACCAGATGCGCCAAAGTTGATGCGACGACCGTTATAGATTACATAATACTTTTTTCCTTTCACTTTACTTTCGTCGAAGTCAGTCGCACCTAATGATAGTGCTTTCTCTCTTAACCCCATTATATACTTAACTCCCGATTTTGCCTTCTTCTCTAATTATATTATTATAAATTGCTTCTCGTTGCTTATCTGATAGTGGTAAGCTGTAAAGGATATTTTCAGGTTTTCTGAAAATATTAGGGTTTCTATTCACTAAGTTCTGAGTGATACGGATTTGGTCAATTTCCTTCCCTAGCCGTTCTAGTTCCTCCAGTTGTTCCTCGTCTTTGCTTTTTTCTTTTTTATTTTCCATCCTATATTATAGCAGATAAAATGTCCAAGCAAAAAAAATCGCTGATGTTAATCCGTAAGTTAATCCGTATAAAGCGTGTAAAGAAGAAGAATGGCACATTCCGGGCTATAATTTCAACGGCAAAGGGACGAATATGAGAGATCGTTTCGCGTTAAGTTATAATGGTAGAATGGGTACTAAATCGTTTCATTTACCAGTAGCTTTTCTCGTCTTGCGTTTGCTCGTGCTGTCCGCCGGACAGCAGGCGATCGTCGCGCAAGGCCCGCGGGCTGCAGTCGCCCGGCCTTTGGTCTGAGTCTGGTTCCCAGCAAGTCTTCAATAGCACGAGATTCACTGGCGCGTGCCTGGCCCGCCCGCAGGCATCTTGTGGCAAGGACTGCGCGGGGCGGTCGCGCAAGGCCGGCGAGTTTTCCCGCTCTGGCTCGGGTTGCTGGCAAAGTCCGTGAGCCTCCGTCGCCGGGTTCCATATCGTGCACTGCCTCCTGCTGATCCGGGCCTGCGTGCTGACCGTTGCGCTCGCGCTGACTCCGGGACATGCTTCCATCTTGTTCCCGATTCACACCGGCTTCACTGTTCACGGTGCGACAAAAAGTCTCGCAGCAAAGCTTAGACATCAAAGATTCATTGGGGGCATTGCGACTGCGGGCCAAGAAATCTTCTTTGTCTTGGGGCAGCACATCATAGACCACACTAAACGAGCCAGTACAGCAAAATAAAGCAACGAGTTCTGACAGGGAGTTGCGCAGGAGATTTCCGTGACAATATTCAAGCCAGGTCTATCGCGGTATTGCGCAAGTTTCCACAAAAGGTCAAGATAATAAAAAGACTTCGGTGTGATAGGGTCACAAGAGTTGATAGCGCAGACCCAGTATAAAAAGGCAAAATCCGTGTCGCTGGTTGGCAGACCGCGACCTGATTCTAGGCAGTTCCCGAGATGATAGAGTGCTTCTGCGCACCACACCACGGGCTCCGTCCGCAAAATTGTGACTGCCCTATTGTATTTGCGCTTCTGGAGCGCCTGTGTGGCGTCTGCAAGCCGCTCGGTTGCTTTGGGTGGCAACACTGCTGGCCTGGAATTCAGAACCTGCCGCAACCGTTCTGCTTCCAATTGCAGTATCACACTCTTGGGAGGAAGAGTCCCCCAAACGCTCCGCCATGGCCTTGAACCTGATCCCGCGTACGTAACACAGCAGTTTATGCTTGTCGCCCGTGGCAGAGCGTGAAGGGTCGTAATCTTCCGCGTCGTCCTGGCTTTCGTCGTCGCTCTCACGCAAGGCTCCATATGTAATTTTCTACTATCTCGCATCATCTCGTGTGTAGATTGATTCTGGAAGGTGCCTATGTTTACAATAACAGGAGTTTGTTTCGGGGTACTCGAACTGAGTTGGACGCAGACTGTCTTGGCTCGGCAGGCCGGGGGGCGGGGAGGGTATGAGCATGTCACGAGCCACAGTTTAGAAGGGGGGGGGGGGGGAGAATAGGAGTGGTGTGTAGGCATGGGTGTGTTGGTAGGATTGGTGGGATGCGTGCATGGATGTTTGTGCAGGGGTGCGTGAGCAGGCCCATCCACTTCCCCCCTGGCCGTGCGCAATTGTCCTCTAGGCTTCCAATGTATATGTAGGACGGACAGGCAGATGTTAACGAAGAGGAGCGGGCAAGTGTGGAAAAACCCCGGTCGCAAAATGCAGCAGCTGAAACGCGACGTGCCCCACTGCGCTGTGCGGCAAGCTAACATCCCGTCGTGCAAACGTTATTGTTTTTCTTCGCCCTCCATCCCTCTCACCCCCGCTTTGTTTGTGACGATTCGGCAAGAGGGTGTAAGTGCCTTTCTACTATGTGGTACGGAAATTCAAGAGGGGATGCCGAAGGGGGTGGGGGGGGGGGGGGGGAAGAGGGAGAAGAGATGATCAAAATCTTTTCTTGTTGGTCGGCGGTGGTACGACACTGCCCAATGTTGCACAATGGACAACGGGCCTGGGACACGTCACACCTGGGGCATGACTGCGCCGCAAGGCGAGCTATCCCCACTCCCGACCGGCAAGCAAAACCAGGAAGGGTAATGGGCATGCCGTGATCGGGACTAAAAAACAATTTCGCGAGCAGCGACTGCCCCGAAAAAAACCGAGTTCCGAATTTCTGATTTCTGATTTTTTTCTTCCAAACATGCTACTGCAGAACCCTGCCACAGGGTGCTACAGCTGCGAGCCCTGTCTAAAAAAAAAAATAATAATAACAATAAAAAAAAAAATCTGTGCTGCTCGTCCGCCTTCCCTCGCCTCCCCCTTCCCCCCAATCCTCCACGCCCGCCCGATGCAGCAACAAAACCGAGTTCCAAATTCCGATTTCTGATTTCTGATTTTTTTTCCCTAAACATGCTGCTGCCGCACCCTGCCACAAGATGCTACAGCTGCGAGCCCTGTCTCTAAAGCAAAAAGCTCTGTGCTGCTCGTCCGCCTTCCTCTCCTTCCCCCCCCCCCCCCCCAAACCCCCACCCTTCCTCCCCGCCCGCCCGGTGCAGCAACAAAACAGAGTTTCAAATTTCTGATTTCTGATTTTCTCCTCTAAACATGCTGCTGCAGCACCCTGCCACAGGACGCTACAGCTGCGAGCCCTGTCTCTGAAATTTTTTGTTTTCTGTGCTGCTCGTCCGCCTTCCCTCGCCTCCTCCTTTTCCCCTTCCTCCCCGCCCGCCCGCTGCAGCAACAAACCGAGTTCCAAATGTCTGATTTCTGATTTCTGATTTCTGTTTCTTTCTTCCCAAACATGCTGCTGCAGCACCCTGCCACAGGGTGCGACAGCTGCGAGCCCTGTCTCCCAACAAAAAAAAAATTCTGTGCTGCTCGTCCACCTTCCTCTCGACTTGCCCCCCCCCCCCCACCCAACCACCCACCCACCCCCACCCTTCCTCCCCGCCCGCCCGGTGCAGCAACAAAAACTAGTTTCACATTTCTGATTTCTGATTTCTGATTTTTTTTCCTCCATACCTGCTGCAGCACCCTGCCACAAGGTGCTACAGCTGCGAGCCCTGTCTCTAAAAATTTTCTTTTCTGTGCTGCTCGTCCGCCTTCCCTCGCCTCCTCCTTCCCCCCTCCCTCCCTGCCCGCCCGGTGCAGCAACAAAACCGAGTTCCAAGTTTCTGATGTCTGATTTCTGATTTTTTTTCTCCCAAACACGCAACTGTAACAGGGTGCGAGCCTTGCCTCTTAAAAAAAAAACAAAAAAAAAAAAAATTCCTGCTGCTAGTCAGCCTTCCCTTGCTTCCCCCCTCCCCGCCCGTCCGTCCGGTGCAGCCAGGCAAGAAAACCGAGTTCCAAATTTCTGATTTCTGGTCTCTGATTTTTTTTCTCCCAAATAATTGCTGCTGCAGCACCCTGCCACAGGGCGCGAGCCCTGCCTCAAACAAAAAATTCTGCTGTTCGTCCACCTTCCCTCGCCCCCGTCCGGTGCAGCAACAAAACCGAGCTCCGAACTTCTAGTTTCTGATTTCTGAATTTTTTCTCCCAAACATGCTGCTGCAGCACCCTGTGGCAGCAAATCAGAATCAGAAAGTCGGAACTCAGTTTTCTTTTTCGGGCAGACGGTCGAAACGGGCGTTGTGCCCCCCCCCCCTTTTTTTTGTGGTTCTCTCGCGCGCTTCTTTCTTGCAGCACCGTGCAGAAATCAGATATTCCGAAAAGCTTTTTTCGAACGGACGGACGGGCAGGAGGGACAAAGGAAAAAATCTTTGTTTTCTTCGTTCACGCGCGAGTTCCATTCCTTCCTTCCCCCCCCTCCTCCCGCCCGTCAGTCAGGGAAAAAACCGATTTCCGAATTCCTGCTTTCTATTCTTGCAAACACTATGCTGCTGTGCTGTAATACGGGTGGCAGGGGGGTGAGCTACAGCACCATGCTAAGAAAAACAATTGTTGTTGCTGTTGTTGTTGATGTTTTTGTTCTTTCGCGCATTTCCTTCCTCCTCCGACCCCCACCCCTTCCCTCCCTCCCGTCCGTCAGTCAGGGAAAACACCCATTTCTGAATTTCTGATTTCTGATTTTGCAAATATGCTGCTGTAGCATCATTCGGTTGCAGGAATGAAGCTACAGCACCGCGCTAAATTTTTTTTTTCGGAAGGACGGACGGGCAGGAGGGTGCAAATAGAAAAAATCTTTTGCGTGTGTGTATTGTGTGTTTCGTTTTGTTCTCGCGCGCGTTCTATTCTTTCCTCACCCCCTCCCTCCCAGGGGTAAAGCTACAGCACCGTGCTGAAGGATCAGAAATCATGTATTCCGAAAAGCTTTTTTGGGACGGACGGACGCGCAGGAGCGGGCAAACGGAAAACATCTTTGTCTTCTTAGTTCTCTCGCGCGTTCCATTCCTTCCTTCCTTCCTTCCCACCCCCCACACCACCACCACCACCCTCACTTCCCCCTCCCGCCCGTCAGTCAGGAAAAAAAACGGATTTCCGAATGGCTGATTTCTGATTTTGCAAACACTATGCTGCTTTAGTACAGGTGGCAAGGGGTGAGCTACAGCACCGTGCTAAGAAAAACCGAATTTTTTTTTCTCTCGCGAGTTCCCTTTTTCGTTTCGTCCCCCCCCCCCCTCCGTCCCTCCCGTCCGCCAGGGGCAAAATGACCGAATTCCGAATGGCTGATTTCTGATTTTTCAACAACATGCTGCTCTAGCACGGGTTGCAGGGATGGAGCTACAGCGCACCGTGCTGAAATCAGAAATCGGACATTCGGGAAAACTTTTTCCGGACGGACGGGCAGGAGGGGGCAAAGGATTTGTTGTTGTTGTTGTTCTCGCGCACGTTCCACTCCTTCCCTCTTCCTCCTTCTCCCCCACCCCCCCCCCCCCCCCTTGCGCCCGCCCGTCAGGAAAAAAACTTCTGATTTCTGATTCTGTAAACAACATGCTGCTGTAGCACGGGTTGCAGGTGGTGCTACAACTGCAAGCCCCCTTGCCAAAAACTTTTTCGCTTTTCCTTCACCCCTCCGCCTTGTACACCCTCCCTCTTGCCCATCCCTCGTCCAACACTCTCGCCGCCCGCCAGACAAAAACCAACCTAGCTGAGCAGTATGCGCCAGAGGGAGCGGCGGTGCCACCCTGCCGCTCACTAACTCACTTGCTCACTCACTTGCGTACTCACTTGCTCACTCACTCACCCACTCGTTCACTCACGCACTCACTCACTCACTCACTCACTCACTTGCTCACTCACTCACTCGTTCACTCACTCGCGCACTCGCTCTCTCACTGACCTCACTCACTCACTAACTTTCTCACTTACTTAATAAAATCAGAAATCAGAAATTAGGAAATCATTTTTTCCAGGCAGACGTGCGGGAGGAAGGGGGAGGAGGGGGGTAGCGGTGGTTGAGCGCGCGTGAGAATGAATTCTATTGTTCCCTGCCCTCCCTCCGCGCCCCTCCCGTCCGTCCGAAAAAAAGAATGAAAAATCAACAGAGTTCAAAAAAAATTATGCGAGTGAGTGAGTGAGTGAGTGAGTAGTGGGTGATTTATTTAGTGAACTAGTGAGTGAGCAAGTGAGTGAGTGAGTGAGTGAGTGAGTAATTGGACGAGTGAGTGAGTGTGAGTGAGCGAGTGAATGAATGCAGGTGAGTGAATAAGTGAGTGAGTAAGTGAGTAAGTGAACGAGTGAGTGAGCAAGTAACATGTCGCTGTAGCACGAGTTGCAGGGGTTTGCTACATCACCGTGCTAAGAAAAACATTTTTCGAACTAGTGAGTGAGCAAGTGAGTAAGCAAGTGAGTGAGCAAGTGAGTGAGTGAGTAATTGAGTGATTGGACGAGTGAGTGAGTGTGAGTGAGCGAGTGAATGAATGCAGGTGAGTGAATAAGTGAGTGAGTAAGTGAGTAAGTAAGTGAGTAAGTGAGCAAGTAACATGTCGCTGTAGCACGAGTTGCAGGGGTTTGCTACATCACCGTGCTAAGAAAAACATTTTTCGTTCTCTCGCGAGCTTCCCCCTTTGCAGCTGTAGCGCAGCCCCTGCATCCTGCGTCCAGCGTGTCTTGCAATCAGAAATCAAAAATTCGGAACTCTGTTTTTTTCTTCTTTCAGGGCGGATGGGCGGAAGGGGGGGGGGGGGGTGGGTGGAGTGAGGGAGCAGTGGGCATTGTTCTCTCGCATCGTTCCTTCTTGCAGCTTTAGCGTAAGCCCCTAGCCCTGGCAGCATGTCTTTACAAATCATATCAGAAATCAGAAATTCGGACCTCTGCTTTTTTTTTCTTCTTCGTTTTTTTCAGAGGGACGGACAGACGGGAGGGGGGCGCAGGGAGGGTGCCTGGGAAAAATTATTCTTGATTCTCTCACGCGTTCCCCGCCCCCCTTTACCCCCCTTTCTTCTCCGCCTCGTACACCCTCTCTCCATCTCTCGTCCAACACTCTCGCCGCCCGCCAGATAAACACCAATCTAGCTAAACAGTACGTGCCAGAGAGGCCTGCGTTGCCACCCCGCGCTCACTCACTCGCTCACTCACTTGTCCACTCACTTACTCACCTACTCGCTCACTTACTCTCTCACCTACTCGCTCACTCACACGCTCACCTACCTGCTCACTCACTCATGCATTCACTTACTTGCTCACTCACTTGCTTACTCACTCACTCACTTATTGATTTACTTGCTCACAGGACTTGCTCACTCCCTCACTTATTCACTCACTTGCTCACTCACGTGCTCGCAGAAATCAGAAATCCGCAACTATGTTTTTTCCTTCTTTTTCTTTTTTTGCCGGCGGACGGGCGGAAGGGAGGGAGGCGGTGCGGAGGGAGGGCAGGGGGCAAAAGAATTTGTTCTTTCATTCTCGCGCGCGTTGCTCCCTTCCTTCCGCGCGGGAAAAAAATAAAACTATTTCCGAACTTCCGATTTCTGATTTTGCAAACAACGTGCTGTTGTAGCACGGGCTGCAGGGGTGCGCTCCACCACCATGCTAAGGAGCCAATTGTTCCTTCTCTCTTGCGCTTCCCCCTGGCAGCTGTAGCACACCCTCTGCAGCCCGTGCAGCATGTCTTGCCCCCCCCCCCCCCCCTCTCCCCGCCTGCCCGTCTGGTGCAGCCATGCAAAAAACCCGATTTCGAATTTCTGATTTCTGATATCTGATTTCTGATTTTTTTCCCGAACATGCTGCTGCAGCACCCTGCCACAGGATGCTACAGCTGCGAGCCCTGCCTCAAAAATTTTTTCTGTGCTGCTCGTTCGCGTTCCCTCCCCCCTTCCCCCCCCCCCCCCAAATTCTCCCCCCCCCCACGCCCGTCTGTCCGGTGTTGCAACAAAACCTAGTTCCGAATTTCTGATTTCTGATTTCTGATTTTTTTGCCCAACATGCTGCTGCAGCACCCTGCCACAGGGTGCTACAGCTGCGAACCCTGCCTCAAAAAAATTTTCTGTGCTGCTCGCTCGCCTTCCCTCGCCTCCCCCCCCCCCCCCCCCGCCCGAATTCGTCCCTGCCCGTCTGTCCGGTGTTGCAACAAAACCAAGTTCTGAATTTCTGATTTCTGATTTCTGATTTTTTTTGCCCCAAACATGCTGCTGCAGCACCCTGCCACAGGGTGCTACAGCTGCGAGCCCTACCTCCACAAAAAAAAAAAAAAAAAAAAAAAAAAAAAAATCTGCTGCTCGTCCGCCCTCCCTCTCCCCTCCTCCCTTTCCCCCTCCCTCCCCGCCCGTCCGTCCGTTACAGTCGCGCAAGAAAACTAGTTCCGAATTTATGATTTCTGATTTCTGATTTTTTGGCCTAAACATGCTGCTGCCACAGTGTGCTACAGCTGCGAGCCCTGCCTCAACAAAACATGTTTTTCTGTGCTGCTCGTTCGGCTTCCTTCGCCTTTGCGCCCCCCCCCCCCCCCCCCCGTCCCCGCCCGTCTGTCCGGTGTAGCAACAAAACTTAGTTCGGAGTTCTGATTTCTGATTTCTGATTTTTTTGCCCCAAACATGCTGCTGCAGCACCCTGCCACAGGGTGCTACAGCTGCGAGCCCTAGCTCCAAAAAATATGTTTTTTTCTGCTGCTCGTCCGCCCTCCCTCTCCCCTCCCCCCTTCCCCTCCTCCCTCCCCGCCCGTCCGTCCGTTGCAGCCGCGCAAGAAAACGAGTTCTGAATTTCTGATTTCTGATTTCTGATTTTTTCGCCCCAAACATGCTGCTGCAGCACCCTGCCACAGGGTGCCACAGCTGCTATTAACCCTCCAAACATTTTTTTTTCTGCTGCTCGTCCGCCCTTCTCGCCCCCCCCCCCCCACCCACCCACCCACACACACACACACACCCCTCCCTGCCTTCCCGCCCGCCCGTCCGTCCGGTGCAGCCACGCAAGAAAACCGAATTTCTGATTTCTGATTTCTGATTTTTTTCCTCAACATGCTGCTGCAGCTGCAGCAACTAGCCCTGCCTCCAAACATTTTTTTTTCTGCTGCTCGTCCGCCTTCCTCGCCCCCAAACCCCCCCCCCCACCCCCCCCCCCCTTCCCCCTCCCCGCCCGTCCGTCCGTTGCAGCCACGCAAGAATACCGAGTTTCGAATTTCTGATTTCTGATTTCTGATTTTTTTTCCCAAACATGCTGCTGCAGCAACTAGCCCTGCCTCCAAACAATTTTTTTTTCTGCTGCTCGTTCGCCTTCCCTCGCCTCCCCCCCCCCCCTCCCCCCTCCCTCCCTCCCCGCCCGTCCGTCCGTTGCAGCCATGCAAGAAAACTGAGTTCCGAATTTCTGATTTCTGATTTCTGATTTCTGATTTTTTTTCCCCAAACATGTTGCTGCAGCACCCTGCCACAGGGTGCTACAGCTGCTAGCCCTGCCTCCAAACAATTTTTTTTTCTGCTGCTCGTCCGCCTTCCCTCGCCTCCCCCCCCCCCCTCCCCTTTCCCACCCCCCTTCCTCCCCGCCCGTCCGTCCGGTGGAGCCATGCAAAAAAACCGAGTTCTGAATTTCGAATTTCTAATTCTGCAAACACCATGCTGCTGTAGCACGAGTTGCAGGGGGTGCTACAGCCTCGAGCCCCCCTCGCCAGATATGTTTTTCGCTCTCCCCCTACCCCTCCGCCTCGTACTACGCGCCCTCATGCCCATCCCTCGTCCAACACTCTCGCCGCCCGGCAGACACAAACCAACCTAGGTAAACAGCCAGAGGGGTCTGTGGTGCCACCCCGCCGCTCACTCGCTCGCTCACTCACTCACTCACTCACTCGCACCTACTCACTCACGCCTTCACTCACGCATTCACTCACTTGCTCACTCACTTGCTCACTCACTTGCTCACTCACTTGCTCACCCACTTGCTCACTCACTTGCTCACTCACTTGCTCACTCACTTGCTCACTCACTTGCTCACTCACGTACTCGCAGAAATCAGAATTTAGGAACTCAGTTTTTTTCTTTTTTTCGGACATACGGCGGAAGGGAGGAAGGGGGAGCGGGGCGGAGGGAGGGGGCAGGGACAAAAGAATTTGTTACTTCATTCTCGCGCGCGTTGCCCCCCCTCCCTTCCGCGCGTCCGTCTGGGGGGAACAAATTCAGAATGTCTGATTTCTGAATTTGCAAACAACATGCTACCGTACTAGCACGGGTTGCAGGAGTATGCTAAAGCACTATGCAAATTAAAAAAATTTCGCTCTCTCGCACGCTTCCCTTGCAGCAGTAGCACACACCCCTGCAGCCCGTGCAGGATGTCTTTGCCAATTCAGAAATCAGAAATTTGGACCTCTCTTTGCTTTTTCACCTTTTTTTTCAGGGCGGACGGGCGGAAACTGGGGCGTGAGAGGAAGGGGCCAGGGTAACATTTTTTTGTGTTCGCTCGCGCGCTTCTTTCTTGCAGCTGTAGCATAACCCCTGCAACCCTTGCAGCATGTCTTGCAAAATCAGAAATCAGACAGTCGGAACTATGTTTTTTGTTTTTTTCTTTCTTTTTTTTTCGGACGGACGGACGGGAGGAAAGGCGGAGGGAAGGGAGAGAGAGAGAGGGGGGGGGGGGGGGCAGGGAAATTTTTTTCTCTCGCGCGCGTTGCACCCTGTCCCCCCTCCCGCTCGGCCGTCTGTCCGGGAAAGAAAAAACCGATTTCCGAATGTCTGATTTCTGATTTTGCAAAAACTTGCTGCTGTAGCGCAGGTTGCACGGTTGCTACAGCGCGAGCACCCTCTCTCCCCACCCCTCCGCACGCCATCCTTCGTTCAACTGCCCACTCTCGCCGCCAGCCAGACACAAAGCATCCCCCCACCCCCCACCACCACCCACTTTCGGTCGCGTGCGCTACAGAAGAGAAATGCTTCCGGCTTTGCTTTTTTTTTTTCGTTTTGGCGCACCTTCTCGCTTGAGCTTGTCCTTAGGGTCCTGGTCTGTGCTAGTACTACCCTACATGTTTCATCTCCGCAGCTGTTTACTCTCTCTCTCTCTCTCTCTCTCCCTCTCTCTCTCATCACCTGTGACCGAAAACACGGAGCCAAACGAGTGAACGTTAAGTTTGCTGGGATCCTTGTGGGCACTGGTCTGGCACCTTGCAAAAGCCTACCAAAGGACAATGCAAACTACCAGGAGAGTTAATACAAACACCAACACGCCCAGACACGCCCACACACGCCCACACACACATACCCACACACACACATACATAGGCACATAATACGTACATACATTCAAATACATAAACACAAAACACATAATACATAAATACATACACTCAGAAAGACAAACACAAGGAAACACACCAACAGACACACGCACGCACACTCTCACGCTCACACACACAGACACACATACACACAGAATACATGTACATACATACAAACATAATACATACATGCACACACATACACAAACACAAGCACATAAACACACACACACACACACACGCGCGCGCGCGCGCCCACACACACATACGAACACCGACACACACACACACACACATAAACACACGCCCACACACACATAGACACACATACACAGACATACACAAAGACAAACACACAGACATACACACACATGCACACATACACCCACACACTCGCCCACACACACACCTACAGACACACAATACAATACATACATACATGAGTTTCGTTAGGGTTAGGGGTGACTGGGGAACATCGTGGGGTGGCGGATACTAACCGCTCTTCCTTGCTTTCTCCCCGTAGTGAGGAGGGACCTCGTAGGGTGGCCGATACTAACCGCACTTCCCGTCCTTCTCCACTCTCACTACGTCTATTCCCTACCCTAGGTGTAGTCTTTGTATCGTTCAAAAGGGCTTGGGGACTTGTAGATTTGTGATGAGGTGAGCTTGGTTGCTCGTCATCTCTTTCTCTTTCTTCCTCATCATCATCGCTCTTATCATAAGTGTTCCCCATATGGATTAAAGCAACGTTTGTATCAGAGTCACTTTGTTCGTCATCGTTTTTGTCGTTGCCGGTTGTTATCAAAGTGAGTGCTTTCTTTTTCTTATGTAGGGGTTTCATTTTGTTTTTGTAATTGTTCTTTTGTTCGTTCTTTTCTTGTTCCGTGCCTTTGTCTTCCGTTTGATTCCGTTTTAATTTTCCTTCTTTGCGGAACTTTCCGAAATCACCGGACAATATCTCATGGTATGGCCTTCGGCATCACATCCGAAACACGTGACTTTGAGCGTCCAGTTTGGAGCTGTCTTTGGTCCCGGTTTATTGTCTCCCCTTTTCCCTTTATTATCCATCAGGAGATTGGTCTCTTGCCGCTGCTTGCCATCCCGAGATTTCTTGTTGTTGTCTTTGCGAATTTGAGTTTTTCTCTCACGGAAATTGTTACGTCTTTCTTTTTCTTCCCACATTAACCATCTTTCCTTAGATGCTTCGCATAGTTCCAAGAAATTTGGTCTTAGTCTGGCCGGGAGATCATAGTGGTCCACCTGAAATTTATCCCCGAAAGCTGGATGGTAGCGCAATTTCTTAAATAGCTTTCTCTTTGCTTCCTCATCGGAAAATGGCGCCCCACGTAAACTTTCAAGCTGGATTTTCTTTGCGAGAAATTCATTTAGCCAGTCTACATACCTCTGACCTGCCCTTGGTCTCGTTCTCTCAAACTCTTCCTCTAACATGTACCTACCTGCTCCGGAAATGCCTCCCCATTGATCTCTTACTACTATCAACTCTTCAATGGGTCCTTTCGTCTTCTGTGTTCGCAGGAAATTAGATACATTGTCTTTGGAAAAAGCCACAGACAGACATAACTGCAAAGTTTTCATCCTTTCATAATATTTCTTCTCTTTGCGGATAGCTGTCTTTCTTCTTGTGTGTTGTTTCATTTTTTGTCTTTTCTTTTTCCTTGCTTCTTTCTCTTTCCACTCTCTCTTTTGTTCTGCTGTCATTTTATTCCAACCTTCTGGCTGTTTGATATCTTCTTTCTTTGTCTGGGGTCTCTGTCTTCCTCTCTGAGAGGTGTCTGACTCTTCATCTTCCTCACTATCACTTATGGGCGTGTCGGGCTCTTCTAAGTCTTCTGCCGTCTTAGCCCTTGCTTCGTCGTAAGGAAAATCCCTTTTGGCTTTAGCTGGGTCGGCTAAAGCCACAGATACCATCTCTGCCACGTGGACAGATATCCCCTGCATGTGCTTCTGAAACTTGCTTGACCAAGGCCAAAAGCTTTGGTCGTTGCCCTCGAATATGGGCACTTGACTCAATACGTGCTTTGGCACGCTTGCCTCCTTGACAAGGTTCATAACCAAAGTAATCTATCACTCAAACGCAGAGTTTAGGGAAGCTACCCCGCTAAGGGTATAGCCTGATAACCGAAGAAAAGACTTTTAATGACTTTGGGTCACACAAATTTATGATGTTATGACCTTTACAGAATGGTAATACTCATTTGATTCTAGGCATTCCAGACTATGATAAGCGAATACTCTAGAAAGTGTCCTTGTCAGTAATAAAGGTATTAATAACTGTCCGGCCTATGAACCTGCCTATGACTAAGACTATCCAAATTACCGGTAAATTGTCTAGGTGGAGTAACGGGTATTAGTAGTACATTACAACGAGAACATCATCCCAGGACTTGGAAAGGGTCATACCCGGGAACACCATCGCTCAATACACTAGCGATCCCCGTATACGATGTAGTATCATCGTCGATCGACCTTTCGCACTCGTATGTTGCGATCGAATGCCAAGTTATATCACTGAGGCTTTTTAATATTCATATTGATAACTGATGATGCATGATCAAATCATGATACGCCGTGGGCAATCAACCAGTTTGTTTGAGACGCATAAAGAAAAATAGTTTCCTTGTTACTGCCTTCGTCGTCTGGCGCGGATTTCTTTACCTGGTGGAGGACCACCAACAAAAGTCAGATCAAACTTTGACTGTTCGAGAATGTCCCAGATCTTATTAGGGATTCCGCCCAACGATAATTCAAAAGGGATATCAAGCACTCCTCTTGGCAGTGTCTGAATGGTCCACGCAGTGTAATCCTTGTCTCTGGGAGTAATTGTATCATCCCATGTCTCGAGACTTTTTGCGTCTTTATATACTGGCAGATAATGTCTTGCCTTTGGATCCTCAACCGGGTCCATACTTCTCCAAAACTGGAGTATCGGTTGTACTATTTTTGCGGCTGATGATATTTTGAGTGTCCGTGTAACACGCATCTGTCGTGGGACCGCCACGACCCGCATCAAGTATAAGTCTGAGAGAGTGTCATCAGCGACATGTTGTTCCGCTGGTCTCATCAGATAGAAAGCATCTTTCACCCATGCGATGGTTGCTATCGCATCGCCTTCCTTCCATCGCTCATGGACAATCTCAACGTTGCCCGCGTTTGGGTCAGTGTCCGTCCCCTCCTCCTCCTGGTGGACGTCCTTTGATCCCATCGACCTCATCGCCTTCCTCGGTTGGTCGTTGATAAGATCATTCCGCGCTCTCCTTAGCTGCGCCTCTGTGATCTTCTCCTTCTTTCCGCTATGCTCTCGCGGAGACTTAGACTGAGTCCCCACCGCGCTTATGCGGTCAGTCTTCTCCTTACTGTCCACCTCACTCTCCTCCTTCTCAGCTATCGGTGCCCGATAAGCATCGTCTTGGTCTATGCCAGCCTCCTTGTGGATGGGCGGCACCTCTTTGAAATCGTCCTTCATCCGTTTTAACGCCTCCTCAACGGATTCATCTTCCAATAAGAAGGGATCATACTTAATCAGCCTTCTTACATGCACAATTTGCACCTTCCCTCTACCCCTGATCTTGTAGTTCAGAGGTCCCGTCTGTTCCATAATCTGATAAGGTCCTTTCCAGTGAGTGAACAGCTTAGAGCTGACTCCTTTCGGGACCTGAGGATGATTCAACAGTACAATATCCCCGACCTGGAATTTGATCTGATCCAAGTGCGCTTGTCGCACCCCTTCAGCGTCAGTCTTTCGGCGCTCCGCCTTTCTATGCGCCCTGACTATTTGCTTCGCCTCCATCTTCACTCTAAGTCTCATCCCAAACAACTCATCCGCATCCGCCCAAGTGTCTTTTGGGTGAAGGAGCGAAGTCGGGATATCAGGCTCACGCCCATATACTAACTGATATGGCGAGATTGAGCTCTTCGAGCCTCCTAACGCCGTAGAGGGTAGACAGTTCATTGCACACGCAAATGATGGTGCTGCCTCGACCCATGCTCTTTGATTCTCCTTCTTCGTGCAATACATCTTTAGTGAGGCTTTGAGGGGTCTGTGTACCCGCTCGATTTTCCCATTTGCTCGCGGGTTATAGTAACATATTGCCAGTTCATCCCGTAATACTTAGATAGTTTGTCGATGACCTCGTTATTAAAGTCCGAGCCTCGATCAGAACATATCTTTCTTGGTACTCCGATCTGTGAGATGATCCTATCGATCAGCGCCTCGGCCGTCGTCTTGCCGGTAACGTCTTTGACAGGGATGATCCACACATAGTTGGTGGCTCTGTCAATAGCCGTGAGGAGGTATTTGTAACCATCCTTCGATTCTGGGAAAGGTCCCACATGATCTATGTGTATAAACTCAAACATCCCCGCATGAAAGGAAATTCGCCAATCAGGCCAAAATTTGCCTTCAGTGGTGTTTTGTTTATCTTGCACGGGATGCATGCATCCACCGCCTGATCTATCTCCTCCTTCATCTTCTTCCACCAGAATCGCCTCGCTGCGAACATGTGAGTTCGTTGTCGACCCGGATGCGCCAAAAGTGGGCAATTGTGGGCTGCGACAAATATAAATCGTCTCAGACTCTCCGGTACCCAAAGGGTCCATTTGTCCGGCTGTGACGCATAGCGACCGTGAAGGCCCTTGTACCACAGTAGACCATCTCTCCATCCCATCTCCTTCATCTGATCTTTGATCGCTTTCGTCATCTTCAGCTCATCCGGGTTCTGATATAACTGTATGAGTTCCTTAAACTCCGGATCTTGAGCCTGTTGTTGCCTCCATGCGGTAGGCGAGGCTATATGGATAGTACCATCTTCTAGCCGTATCCAGATTCTTTCCGGGTCATCGTCTAGGTCACTTCTCCGCTCTTGAGGAGGCTCCGCATAAACATCCTGCGTCTCCTCTTCCTCTCTTATGTTCGCCTTCGCATTCTCATATACCTCATAGGACCACTCAGCGTCCTCCTGGGTATGTAGCTCACAACTTATCCCGTGATCCGGGCCTTGTGGACTGTACCGTAGATCTGTGCGGTCATATCGGACTCCACTCGCCATCTCCATCGCCTCAATGTGGCTGACCTCATACACCTTGTCAGTGGACAAGTCTTCCATCTCCACCGTGGACACCAACGCCGATACTTCTGAGTTAAACTCTAGCCTAGAGAGGCTATCAGCGACCACATTTCGCTTTCCCGGTAGATGGACCATTGTAAAATCGAAACAAGACAAAAACGCTTGCCACCGCGCCAGCCGTCCAGTCTGTTCATGATTCATCAACCATAACAGGTTATGATGATCAGTTCTGACAGTAAATTGAGGTCCTCCCCACAAATACTCTCTGAGCCTCTTGAGGGCCCACACCACCGCTAACGCCTCTCTTTGCCTTGTGCAATAGTTTCTCTCCGCCGCACACAACTTCCTACTAATAAACATGATTGGGCGTAATTTCTTCTCCTCATCCTCTTGTTGTAATACAGCCCCAATCGCAAACTTAGATGCGTCTGTATCGACTACTAATTGTTTCGTAAAGTCGGGCATCGTTAACACCAGTCCTCCGTCTTTCGGGTCTTTATAAATAAGATCTTTGAGCGCATGAAACGCTTGCAAAGCCTCTTCGCCCCACTTCTCAAAGTCTCCAAAATCTATCTTTTTCTCCAACTTAGCCCGTGTTGCACCCCAATCGGGTATAAACTGGCTATAGTATTGCGCCATCGCAAGGAATGAGTGCAATTCAGTGCGGTTCTTTGGTATCGGTCAATTCATAATCTCCTCCCTCTTCTCTTTGGATATCGAGACTCGATTATGGGAGATCTCGTACCCTAAGTATGTCACACTCGTCTTGGCAAGTTGACACTTCTTTAGATTGCACTTCAGGCCAAAAGCTCCGATGCGCCTGAATATATCGGACAAATGATCGATATGCTCCTCCATTGTGTTAGAGTATACGATAATGTCATCGATATAGCAAAATGCATATTCTCCCGCCTTCTGTCCCCGCCTTCTCATAAAGCCTCCGTCAGACAAATCATCGTACTGACTGCTCAACATCTTCTGCATCGCCTTCTGGAAAAGTCCTGGGGCTTGCTTGAGGCCCATCGGAAGCACTTTCCATTGGTATATTTCCATACCCACCACAAACGCCGTCAGCCATCTGGACTTTTCCTCCAGTGGTATCTGCCAGAAGCCATTCTTAAGGTCAATGACCGAATAGAATTTTGCATTCCGCAGTACTCTCCTTCCTTCTTCTAATGTCGGGAGAGGATTTCTCTCTTCCTCCAGCACCTTGTTAACACGAGCATAGTTAACTGTCAGGCGCCATTCTCCTCCTGGCTTCGGCACTATTCTCGGTTGTGAGACTATTGGAGATGTTGATCTCTCAATAAAGTCCTCATTGAGCAGCTGTCTTGCTAGCTCCTCCGCTATCTTCGCCTCATGTATACTCAAATTCGCCCTTCGTGGTGCCGGTGACGGCTCCGCACCCGGTATTTTGTAAATAACCGCAGTGAAATCTTCAGGCTTGACACCACCTGCATGTGGAGGGTCAAAAATTTCCTTGTTCGCCTCTAATTTGGCTTTTAAAAGCTCCTTCTCCTTCTCCGTGCCTACTCCTTCTTCCAATATTTTCCGCGCCGCCTCTTGAAAATCTTCATCAGACATCTGCTTATGTTGCTTGAGGGGTTCTCTGTCCTCCTCCAAGCCTAAGTCCTCTTCCGAGACATCATCTAGGCCCGTCTTTTCATACGTGACCGTGTCCGGCTCATCATCTTTACCGAGCTCCACCAGCATGTCAATGAGTCTCGCGTATTGCAAAGGAGCTTTACGGGTGTAAAAACCATCAAAGCATGTGAATGCTTGCGGTATCAATTTCAACTTGTCGAGGTCTCTGAGCTTCCGCTTGTATGCACTGCTCTGCTCACGAGTTCCCATACTACAAGCCACCACTAGCTGTTGCTTGCGAGAGGGTACCGGTATAGGATGATCAATAAGCCGGTCCCTTATTTCCTGCGCCCATATCGCCTTCTCATTATATGGCAGGATAATAGTATACGGCTTATTATTTGCGAATAAAGTCCGTAAGCATTTCTTCACTTCAGTTAGTGAACGCGGCCACGTTCGCTCGTCACCCCAGAAATCAGTAATAAAACTTTTAATAGTTTCTGGTGGAGTATCCGGGATTCGCCCCGTTCTCCTTGGTACAAACGCCTCCCTTTTTTCTTCTCTTACTTTCGCATGGAAACAGTATCCGTTAGTAATATGGACATCTGTTCCTACTCCTTCCGCGAATCTCGCCAACGACGGGCTTCTTTGTGCGACACATATAATCTCCTCCTTTCGCTCTCCATTAAGTCATCAATAGACTTTTTGTCCCCATGGGATGTCGGAACTGTGACAGTGCACACTTGGGATTCCCAATTGTCGGTCCAGGACAGCTTATCCGGTCTTACGACATGGGGGTGAACGTACACCTCAAGTGCCTCATGTGCGATGGCCTGAAATAGTTTGATACGCCTGAAAATATCTGTTAGATGGTCGATGTGCTCTTCCATCGTATTGGAGTACACGATAATGTCATCGATGTAACAAAATGCGTACTCTCCCGCCTTCTGTCCTCTTCTCCTCATGAAACCTCCCTCTGTCTGGTCATCATATTTGCTACTCAGCGTGCTTTGTATCGCTTTCTGAAAGAGTCCCGGGGCCTGTTTGGGTCCCATCGGAAGTACTTTCCACTGATATATCTCCATTCCTACTACAAATGCAGTCAGCCATCTGGACTTTTCATCCAGTGGAATTTGCCAGAAGCCATTCTTCAGATCAATGACTGAGTATAGCTTGGCGTTCCGCAATACTCGCCTTCCTTCTTCAAGAGTAGGTAATGGATTTCGTTCCTCCTCTAAAATTTTATTGACGCGGGCATAGTTAACCGTTAAGCGCCATTCTCCTCCCGGTTTAGGCACCAGTCTCGGTTGGAAAACTATTGGAGATGTCGATCTCTCAATGAAATCCTCATCGAGTAACTGCCGTGCTTGTTCTTCTGCGATCTTTGCTTCATGTATACTCAGATTTGCCCGTCGTGGCGCCGGGGAAGGCTCAGCACCTGGTATTTTACAAATAACCGCGGTGAAGTCTTCCGGCTTGACACCTCCCGCTTGAGGGGGTCAAAAATCATTTTGTTCGCCTTCAATCTCTCTTTCAAAACCTCTTTCTCCTTCTCCGTACCTGCTCCTCCTGCCAATTTCTCGTCTATCGCCGCCTTAAACTCCTCCTCTGACATTCTCTTTGTGATGCTTGAGGGGTGCTCTGTCCTTCTCCAAGCCCAACTCTTCTTCTGATATATCGTCCATTCCCGTTTTTTCATATGTGGCAGTGTCTGGTTCGTTCGTCCTCCGCCAGACCTACCAACATATCTATAAATCTCGCATATTGCAACGGAGCTTTTCGGGTGTTAGAGAACCATCGAAGCATGTGAATGCTTGAGGAATCAAGTTCAACTTGTCCTGGTCTCTGAGCTTCCGCTTGTATGCACTGCTCTGCTCACGAGTCCCGAGA